>SNQJ01S0116355.1:0-27884 GCA_010110895.2 Picea sitchensis | reverse complement strand
ATTTGTAGGCACCGACTTACTAAATACACCAATCCCCATTGGTACAAATATTGGTATGCACCAATCGAATATTACATATATTTGTAGACACCAATCCATGCCACTAAGTATCAACTTAACATGAGACTCCAATCTCTTTCATACATTCACAGACACCAATCTATTGGAGACACCAATCCCCACCTCTAAGCACCAACTTAGAAAGAGACATCAATCTCTTATAGATATTCATAGAAACCAATCTACTGGAGACACCAATCCCCACCTTCCAAACAACAACTTGGAAAGAGACAACAATATCTTATAGATATTCATAGACACAAATGAAATGGAGGCACCAATCCCCACCTTCCAAGCACCAACTTAGAACAAGACAAAAATCTATGAGTTGCACAAACCTTCACTGAGTCTGCTTACTATTTTTTCCTTCACTAGGTATTCTTGCTGTTTTTGTCTTTACCAGGTATACTCACTAATCCTTCCTTCACTAGGTCTTCTCACTACTTCTGCCTTTACTAGGTTTGGCAAAAATTTGAATTTCCAAATGGAAACTTTCCCAAAGATTGTTTTTTTGGTCCTCTTACCAAGAGAAAACTTGTACAACATGCCATGTATCCAATTTTTCAAATCATATTTTTATATTTTTATCTAAGGTACTTATATATGTATCTTCTTCTCTCTAAAATTTTCATAGTCCGAAGAGTCTTAGAAAATAAGTTATAATGAAAATGCCAAACTGACCTGTTTGAAACTGATCTCAGGACCATTCAAAAACACCAAATTCCACAAATCATATCTCAGAAAGTATAGCGAACCAACATTTGATATTTTTACCACATGTACACCAATATCTCTCCTATGTATTTGCAAAATACCAAGGTATGAAACATCCTATAAAATATATTATAGGAAACGTGCCAAGCTTACATGTTTGAAACTAATTTCAGGAGCATTCAAGAACCCTAACTTCCATAGGGCATATCTCTGAAAGTGTAGAAAAACATAATTTGATATTTTTACCACATGTATGTACCGTGATTTCTCCTTCGTCTTTGCAAAATATCAGGGTTTGAAACATAATAGAAAATAAGTTATAGCTAAAGTTCTAAGATGACATGTTTGAAACTTATTTCAGGATCATTCAAGAACCTTAAATTCCATAGGGCATATCTATTAAAGTATAAAGAAACATCATCTGGAATTTTTACCATAGGTACACCAAGATATCTCCTCCACCTTTTCCAAATCGTAGGGTCTGAAATGTCCTAGAAAAAAGTTATCTTGAAAATGCCAAGATGACTTGAAACTGATTTCACAATTCAATCTTTGCTAATCCATTTTTCACACACTTACTTTCTCTCAATGATTTCTCTTTTTATACTTTTTCATAACCCTTCATGAAGGGACATGTGCATTAATTAAATAATTTGTTTTTAATACCATGGTAAAATACCCCAAACCCATGGGTTTGAAACCACCATTTAACTTTTTACTTTTTCACATGCGCCCCTTTTTTAATATATCTGTATCTCTCTCTCTATATATATCTTGGAAATTCTATGTGTATTTTAATTCCATAATATGACATCCTTTGACATCAATGACAATAATTCCAACAATCTCCCCCTTTGTCATTAATGACAATATTGCAACAAAACACATATTCCACCAGGCATATAAATAATTCTCCCCCTGTCTGCAACTCTCCCCCTTTGACATCAATGGGAAAAGGGATGCTCCCCCTGAGATTGTGCTTCTCCTTAAGCACTTAGTGATGATATGGATATTACTCCCAATTTTTGTCTGAGATATTCAAATATCTTTTTGGGAAGGGTTTTTGTGAAAATATCTGCAATTTTTTCTTTGGTGACAACATATTCCAACTTGAAATTATGTTCTGCTACTTTTTCTCTTAAGAAGTGATACTTGATTGGAATATGCTTTTTTTTGAGTTCATAAAAGGATTCTTTGAAATATTTATTTCTCTTATGTTGTCACGAATTATTGAGATTCGGTGATCATATTCTACCTTAATATGTTTCAAAGTCTACTTCATCCAAGGACTTGTATGCAACATGTTGTTTCTGTTATATACTCGATCTCTGCCATGGATAGAGAAACTAAAGACCATTTCTTTCTCAAATAGGAAAATATATTGTTTCCCATACATAATGATCCTCCGCTTGTACTTTTCCTATCGTTAATGTTTCCTACCCAATACACATCTATATATGGTGTTAGAGTAAATTCTTCACCTCTTGAGTACCACAAGCCAAAATCTAGGGTTCCCTTTAGATATCTGAATATTCTTTACACTGCTTTCACATCAGTTTCTTTTGGTGCATCTTGAAATTGTGCAACCAATCCTACTGCTTGCACATGAGTTTCTTTTGGTGCATATTGAAACTGTGTAACCAATCCTACTTCTTGCATAATGTCTTGACTTGATGTCATAAGATATATTAGTATTCCAATCATTAACCTATACAATGTTTGATTTTCTTCCAAAGATTCATTATCTGTGCTCAATTTATAACCTATGACCATGGGTGTGCTAACTGGTGCACAATCTTCCATTCTAAACTTCTTCAACATTTTCTTGATATACTTGGTTTGTGAAAATATACCTTTGTCGAATTGAGAAATCTATAAACCAAGAAATAATGAAAATTCACCAAGCATAGATATCTCAAATTCCTTTTGTATTTTTATTGCAAAATCCTGGCACATTTTGTTCATATTTCCTCCAAAAATTATGTCATCTACATAAACCACAATAATCAACTAATTTTATTCCACTATCTTGATGCAAATATTACTGTCAACAATTCCTATTTTGAAGCCTTGTTGTTGTAGATATTTGTCAAGTCTTGAATACTAGGCTTTGGGAGCTTGTTTTAGCCCATAGACTTTTTTCTTCAATCTGCATACATGATCCTTATTTTCTGATAATAAGAATCCTTCTAGTTTTTGAGTGTGCATATTTTCATAGTTAATCATGTCATATGATATTCTTGATGTATACTTCTTCCTCTAAATTTCCATTGAGAAATACATACTTGACATCCATTTGATAGACTTTGAAGTTCTTGAATAATGCAAAAGTAAAAAACATTATGATAGCTTATAGTATTGCAACTGGGGCAAAGGTTTCTTCGAAATCAACACCTTCAACTTGAGCATAGCCTTTACAAACCAATATTTCTTTATTTCTTATGAAGTTTGTCATCTTCATTCAACTTTTTCCTAAAAACCCACTTGGCGCCAATCACATTTTTATCTTTTGGTCTTTGAACAAATTCTCATGTCTCATTATTCTCAATTTTATTTATCTCTTCTTCCATGGAATCAATCCAATTCTTTCGTTTTCTATCTTCTGTAAAGTTCTTAGGCTCTATTTTAGATAGCAAAGAGAAATTTGCATGTTTTGGTGCACTTGCTAGTCTTCTTCTCGTATGAACTCCTTTATCTATATCACCAAAAATTATATTTTCTGAATGATTCTTTCAGACAAATCTAGATGGTGTCTTTGTATCTTGATGTTTTGATTCTTCTTCTTCATTCTCCTCTCCTTTTTCTTCTTCTTATTTGCAGCTTGACTCCTTTGTTTGAACAAATGATTTCACCTTTTAATGTCGTGCTTCATCCACTTTCACATTGGCACTCTATATGATTTTTCCCAATGCTTTATTGTAACATCGATAAGCCTTATTTCTTGAAAAATAACCAAGAAAGATACCTTCATCAACACTGGAGTCAAATTTTCCTAAGTCCTAATAATCTCTCTTTATGTATCACTTGCTTCCAAAAACTTTGAAATATTTAACTGCCGCTGGTTTACCCTTCCATAATTCATAAGGTTTTTTGTTGTTCTTGACTTTGATTTTCCCTCTATTCAAAATGTAGACTACAGTGTTGACTGCTTCTCTCCAAAACCTATTTGATAGATTAGCTTCATTCAACATTGTTCTAGCCATCTATTCTATGGTTCAATTCTTCCTTTCTACCACTCCATTATGCCATGGAGCTCTTGCAGATGAGAAATCTCTCTTTATTCCATGAAGCTCACATAATTCTTCAAATTTGTTTGAGATAAAATCACCTGATGTATATGATCTCAAGCACTTTATTTTCAAATTAGTTTTATTTTCAACCAAGGATTTGAATACTTTGAACTTCTCAAACTCTTTATATTTTTCTTTTAGAAATATAACTCGTGTCATTCAAGATTAATCATTAGTGAGAAACATGAAGTATTTTTCACCTTGTAGCCTTTGTGTTCTTGTAGGCCCACAAAGATCTGTGTGAATGTGTTCCAATGGCTTCATTGTTGAGTACTCATTTGATTTTAAGCTTTCTCTTATCTATTTCCCATGTTGAAATTGTTTGCAAAGAGTGTTTGAAGGTTTAACAATCTTTGGCATATCTCTCACTACTTATTTGGTGATAATTTTTAATAGATGATCAAAGTTTACATGGACCATTCTTCTATTCCATGCTCTCATCTATTTTTCCCATATCCCATTTTTCTCCCTTGATCTCATTGAGGATATATACATTATTTGAGGTTCTATACTCATTTTCCACTAATCTTCCCAATCCTTTCTTCCTTATCTCACAACCTTGAGAATCAAATGTGAGAGTGTGTCCTTGATCACACATTTGAATGAAACTGAGAAGATTATGTTCCAAACCTTTTACATACAAGACATTATCTATTTTAGTCTTTCCATTATCAATAATAAGAGTATATTTTCCAGCTATCCTTGTGGTAGCATTATCTCCAAATGTTATACTGCCTTTGTTTACTTCCTTCAAAGTGCTAAACTTGTTCTTGTCCCCTGGCATGTGGCTTGAGAATCCATTGTCAAAATACCATCTGTTTAATTTGTTTTGAGCATGAAGGGAAGTTTGCAAAAGCATATATTCCTCCTTATTCTGCTTCTCTTGCTCCTGCTTCCTTTTCCAAACTTCCGTGGGTTCTTTCTTTTGTTTGGAAAGGGTATCTTCTTCCCTACTTTGTCTAGAATTTTCCATTCTACAAAAACATGCTATGTTCCCATAGTTGTTGCACTTATAACATACAACATTGTAATCAAATAATGTAGCAAATGAATTATAGTTTCTATTTGAGAACCCATAAATACTTTTGTTTGTGTTCCATACATGATTATTTCTTGCATATGCTCTACAATCTAATTTTTTATGACCAAAGTGATTGCAAGAAAAACAATAACCAAGGAAAGAGTTTTGGTGTCGAGTTGTGCGAGGCCATCCTTGTGGGAAAGATATTCTGAATATGTCCTTATTGTTTTTGGGAGGAATATTAATTTTCTATGGAACATAATTTTCTCTCTTCTTGTTGTCTTCTTCACTGATGGACATTTTGAGTACATCAACATAGCTTTTATATTTTCCTTCTTTTACTTTCTTTGGTGGATCTGTAGCTTTTGAATCTTCTTTGGTGGTCATCTAAATCTTTTTCATAACCAATACCAACTTTAATGAGTGGTTATATTTGTAATTTGATGATATCATCTAACATTTCATTACTCTTTTCAAACTTCAAGCTTCTATTCAACTAGGAAATTGACTTCTCCAATTCCTTTCTTAAGGAAATAATTTTAGCTTCTAGATTCTCGTAATTTCATTCCTTTTCCTTCAACTCGATTCTCATCACTTCTTCCATACTTTTTTAATCTTCTAGTTGAATATTTAGGATGATAATAGTCTTATCTATTTCTTCAAGGCTTTGTCACTTTTTTTCTTTTGCATCACGATCCTCCTCTTCATATTTCTGCAACTACTCCTTTTGCCTAAATTTATTTTTCTTAAGCTTCTTTATTTCTCTTAAGGAACAAATGAGTTCTTCAACATCTACTTCTGCATTTTTTTCAACATTTTGTTCCTCTTCTAGATCTATCATTTCTTTCCCTTTGTGCTCATTTTCTGATGTATCAGTTTCAATTTCCATGTGTGCTTATGATATCTACCTTCAAGTGGTTAAAATGTTTCCGAAGGAACTGGCTCTAATACCAATTGTTGTGCACACATTTATAATGAGAGATGGGATGAATCAATACAATACAATTTTTTTACTTTTTCAAACATTCATCATTCATAAGATAATTAATCACATATTAACTACAAAAGATGGAACACAAGATTTACGTGTAAACCCTTTCGAGAGAAAACCATGAAACTTCTCTTTATAATTATTTGTAGGTACCAACCTGTTGTTACAAAAATTTGTAGGCACCAACCTACTAGAGACACCAATACTCAGTGGTACAAATATTGATAGGAACCAACCTACTCTTACAGATCTTCATAGAAACCAATCTACTGGAGACACTAATCCCCACTATTAATCACCAACTTGGCAAGAGACATCAATATATTTTAGATATTCATAGACACTAATATACTGGAGACATCAATCCTCACCTCTAAGCACCAAATTATCAAGAGACACCAATATTTTATAGATATTCATAGAAAAATTATCAAGAGACACCAATATTTTATATATATTCATAGAAACCAACGCACTGAGACCAACTCCCACCGCTAAGCACCAACTTTAGTGACATGAATCTCCTCTGAGTCAAGACCAACGCTCAATCGAAGTTTTGCTTTATCCGTCTTCACCGTGGCTACCTTCACTACTTCTACCATGACCAAGTTTGACCAAAATTTGAATTTCTAAATGGTAACTTTCTCAAAGCTTTTTGTTTTGGGCCCCTTCCCCAAGAAACTTAAAAAATCTCAAGAAATACATACAAAAGTACGAGAAAGACTAGAAAAAAAAGTGAAAGAAGAACAAGTCTCAATGATCGTATTGTCAGAATCCGTAGCAATGCAAGATCATAATCCATAGAAGGTAAAGGAATAACATGTCCCAAAAATCATACTCTCAGGATACATAGTAGTACAAGATCATGATGAATCCATTACATGAAGAAGGGGAAGATGTTAGAATCCATGAAGAAAGTGTCAGAATTCAGGAGGATGATGGATCCACAGACAAATAAGAAGACTACTCTACATTAGGGAGGATTCCTCCAATGTTCTCAACCATCCAAATTTTGATACAATTCCCTGGCAATGTGAATATTGAATAGGGGGATTCAGTGCAACAACCTGTTACCATTCAATGATATATTCTTCAGAAAAAATGAATTGTTTCATAGTGGTATTACATATATTTGATTCATAGTGGTTTGATGACAAAGGTATAGAATGTCTTATGAAAAATTGGTTGGTAAAGGAATATTTGTTTCAGTTTGAGATGCAGGTATGTGATGACCAATTGCAACAGATTCAAAGAAGTGGCCGAATAGTGAAGTTGATAGGATGGGTTAATATTGTGTGCCACAATTAAGTAGAGTCTCTGAAAAGTATGGGTCACATGGACAAGGATGGACACTTTGTAGGATTGGATGGATATATGTCAGTGAATGAGAGCATGATTTCATGACATATTTAGAGACCAACCTGTAGGATCAGCTTGGATACAGTTGGATGTTTTTTATAATGAAATAATTGAATTCTTTTATATATGTCAGTGATTTACAAGAGGAAGCACCAATGGATACAAAATCCAAAAGGAAGTAGGTATATGAAGACCTACATTTGATCTACATGACATCTTGCAGAGAATTCAAGGGGATAGAAATATTCAAATAAGAGATAAAAAGAGTGAATATAGGGAGAGAAACCAAAAGGAAAGCTCAGACAAGGGAAGCAGTCCCAGAGAGATAGTTACCCTTTTTCCCCAGTATATCAAAGTGGGAGTAAGAGAAAGACCCAGAGAGAAAGAACATAAACATGCGAAGAGAAATAACATAGACACAAAGATAGGGTGAGAAGGCCCAAGAGAGATACCCTTTGCAATTGATTTCAAATGGGGAGAGATAGAAACATTATGAGGAGTGATGGGCATAGGGGGTGCATGAAAATGGCGTTTCCATGTATAAATGTTGTCATCAATGTTGGTGTTGCAATCAATGCTAAAGGGGGATATTGTTGGATAGTTGGTTGTCATTGATGTCAATCCTTGGAGAGTGGTATTAGAGATTGATTTCAACCCTTGGAGAATTTTGGAATCCCCAGAGATGTGGACGCAATCATTGGACAATTTGTTGTTGTGTTAGAGGTCTACCATTAATATTGACACATTGTTAAGGTGTACACTTGGTATATGGTAGCATATGGATATGATACATCTCTTGGTGATGATGGTACTTGGTTGAGGTACACCATTGGTATTACTTTTTTGGCATACATTATAGTACATGGTGTATGGCATCATATTGTTGATGTGCATGGTTGATGCATGGTACAATTTCAAGGTACATGGTTGATGCATGGTACAATTTCAGGGTACATGGTTGATGCATGGTACATGTTGGTACATGGTATGGTACATGACATGCACATGTATTGTGTTGGTATGTTGGTTTCAATACATGTTTGGTAGAGACATGTGTTGGTGATGGTGGAAATATGGTTAAGAGGTGCCCTTGGTATATGATCCATGTTATAGGATCCAGTGATAGGTTGGTCATGGAACCCGTAGTTGATAGAGGAATAAACACATGAAGGTCAGTATACTTGCAAGTAAGACTATCATAGATGGATAGTATGTGTCATGCCATTTCAGGTGATATATGGTATGCCACATAGTTCCTCACAATTGAGGAGATATGGCTCTATGAAGATGGAGGACCTTCAAGAATATTCTAGAAGGTCATCAAGAAGCTTGACCAATCAAAGTGGTTGCAACATGGATTAATTAATTGTCGAAAAAGATTAATTAATTATTGCATGTCATTAATTAATTATGGAAAAATATTAATTATTGAAAGTTTATATGTTGGACGATTGACCCTTGAACAAAGTTGCATGTCGAAGTAAAGTGACACTAAAAAAAGGATAACATGTTGCATGTGAGGTGCATGCCATCATGAGTTTCATGGTAGTTGCATGTCATTAAGAAATTTCCATTTAAAACATAGAGAAGAGTCAATTGAAGATAAATTCTTAGAATACAAGTTGGAGATTTGAGGCAGTGAGGCGAATTTCAGAGGGAAGGTGAAGTAAAGAAGGCTTCAAATTCAAGGGAGGATGAAGTTTTTGATGATGTGTTCTAAGGTATGTTATTTACAAGTCATATTACCATTTTCACTATAACTATTTTTATAGAATTATTCAGATAGAGAAAATTAAAATCTGTTGAGAAGACATATCAAGGTAATTGTGGTAGAAATTGCAGCTTCTAGGTCATTTTACTTTTGGATATACACTCTGTGGAAGATAAGGGATTTTTACTAGTCCCGAAACTAGTTTTAAACATGTGTTCTAGGTAAAATAATCATAACTTCTTCATAGAGAATCAAACGGATGTGAGACCAATTTCAATGGAAACATTATAGGATATAGTTTGTTGTGTGGTATTTTCAGAATACTATATCAAATATTGAGCATGTGTCATGCATTACAAGTTCTCTCTCTAGAATAGGTCAGACTTAAGCAAGGTCTACCATTTTCTATATAACGCCTTTTCAGGAATGATTCAAGGTGTGAAACTTGGAGGAACTTTAGAAGGCATATTGAAGAAGGTTGGGTACAAGTTTTAGACCTTATTAATTACAGGTACAAAGTTATTCTTGTTGAAATTTAGGGTTTGTGACTAATCCAAAACTAGTCCCGTGAGACTGAGGTAAAGGTTGATGAAGATTTAATTCTCTTGTTGTTGAATTTGACGAAGTTATACAGGTCTGTGATCACATACATTAGGTCAGATACAAGATCAAAGGCTTTTGTGACAGGTTGACAATGACAATTTTTGGTGACAGGTTGACAGTGATAGTGATGGTATATCAGTCCAGTGACAGGGACAATGATAGGTTGATGTGGTAGTGACATATTGGTCTACATTTATATTTCATGGCGGTTGGACAGGGAAAGGAAAGGGGGTTGTATCCTCCTTCCGGTTGGATAAAAATTTTTAGGGAGTTGGATCTTCCTTTAGGTTGCAACCTGTAAATAGGGTGTTGGAGCCTCCTTCCAGTTGTAGCTGGAGAAATAGAAAGTTGGTCCTTCCAATGGATGTACTCTTCGATAAATAAGAAAATCATTCCGTGGTTTTCTCCCACATTGAGTTTCCATGTAAAATTCTGGTGTATTGTGTTTATGTGATGTCTATGCATTGAATTATGATGTTTTGAATACTCATGATATTATTGTAGGTTTTATATTGTGATTAAAAGTACTAATTGTGTTGATACTGATTCACCCCCCTCTCAATATTCCAACACTTTATACAGTCCTAATGGCTGTAACTTTACTTTTATAATAGAAACAATATTTAACCATGAGAATCATCAGGTAGATATATATAATTTTATCCCTTTACTAGAACTTTAATATCAATCATCATCCAAGCTTTTCCATGGTTAATTATTGAGTTATAAGAGAGATATCAACAATAGGAATGAAACCCTAATGGTTGTAGAAAATAAATTATTACAAAAGAAAGCTAAAAAATTTATTTCATCAATGTTATGGCATCAATTTCTTGCATTGGACATAAACAACTAGAAATAAAGAAGGTAATTTAGAGAAATCTTGTAGAAAACATTAATTCACCATATCACCATGGACTAGTGCCTTTAATCATTTGGAAATGGAGTCAAAGGAGAAAGTGAATCCAAAAGAGGAAAAGGACAAGGATAAAGATAGACAACAAGATCCATATGAGTCTCAACAATATCTAGATTTATGTTTCCCTAGAATGTCTAGAAAGGGAGTCTCAACAATCCTTGTAGATATTCTATTCTTTCAAAAAACCCTTTTGCAAGATCACAAGGGAAGGGGGGTGTTGGCCCTTGGTTGTGGAAGCAATCAAAGATCAAGGAAGAAAATAAAAAATGCAAACTGCGCGGAAGACACAGTGACTGTTACTAGGTCGAAGTAAGCAAAAGAGAAGAAAAGATGGAGCGAAGTAAGATAAATAAAGGAGTTGGATGAGGAGATAGAGGATGACATATCAACAAGAAAGACAGATCATGGAAAACTCAACAAGTGAAAAAAGATACCATTGGATGCTTTGGAGCACCACGTGAGAAGGAAGGAAAGACAGTCTAGTAAAGCCCTGAAAATGCAGGTCAAGTTGACCTAGGGTTTTAAACACCTAGGGTTTTGATATCTAGGGTTTTTGACACTTAGGTCTTGGAATAAGGTTGTTGGTGAACTATTTTAATGTATAAATAAGAACCTATATGAGGGAAGATGGTTCATTCTGAGTTTGTTGTTTGATTATGTTATGAGATGAGATTAGGTGATGAGGAGAGATTGCTATTGGGAGAGAAGTATTGTATTGTGAGAGCAATTTGTATTGTAATATCTTCAGCTGGGTGCGAATATCAACCCTGCATCTCGGTGCGCAAGAAGGGGAGAAAGTGAGAAAAAGAGGAGAAGAAAGAAGATCTGCTAGCTAAGAGATAAAACAAGAACTACATGCTTCATCTTAATATATTATAAAGCACAATTCTGTGGATGTAGCCCTAGAGAGAGGGTGAACCATGCATATCTTGTGTTGTGTGTGCGATTGATGCTCTGTTCTTTGTCATTTGATATACTACTATTTGCATTACAGTGTTAAATATGATAGATAGTAGTGCAGAGTAGAGATGAACTGATAAGTGGTATATAAATGTTGTATTGTTCTTGTATTGGATCCACTTGACATCCCCTTTGGTTGTAGACATCTTTGTCCTGCAACTCCCTCATAACTGTTTCGGGTGAGACTACATCTTCCTCACAGGTGCTTCCGAAAGGGCCAGTAGTTAGGGCTTGTTGGTGCACTCTTGGAGCTAAACCCTGGGTCTGCCCCTGTGCCAACAAATGGTTTCGTTTCCATGACAAGAATATTCTTGAGGGAATGTCAAGGTGGTTTCCATAAAATATAAATATTCAAAAGTGGATAGAAGATCAAGAAAAGGAATTCACTGAATCCTAGAACAAGAACCCTAATATTGGCACAAAAGACTGGTTAGGAAGACATATCTTTACTGATATACATGAGATTTTATTTGGAGGGATTTATAAGGAGCTACACGAGTGGTTAGCTAGGTTAGCAGACACCCAGTTTGAGATCAGATCTAGACCTCATGTGGTTTGGACGTCAGCTCTGATCAAGAAGGTCAAGAGATTTGATAACATCATGTCATGAGCGATAGATCACTAGTTTGATAGCACCATTGGAGGGTACATCACCGAGTTTGCTATTGACAAAGTAGAGTCATATAGCCAAGCTGAGAGGTATTTCTTTAAAGGACCTCGAGGAAAATTTTTACACTTTCTAAAGTTGAGAATCAAGATGCTATTGCATGAGAAGAACATATTGAAGATACAATAGTTAGTCAGATTCAAAAATACTAATGTTCAAGAACTCGGACAACGACAACGACACAGAGATCGAACATACGTGTAGCGGAAGGATATTCAGAGAAGTTCCTTTGGAAAAATTGATTGAGTGAGATCAAGAACCTCTTCTATAGGAAGAAGGATTCCATAGTGGGGAATATGAAGAGCTACTGAGTGAAGAACAGAAAGGAACCATTGGACCGAGAGAAGAAAAGAATGAAGAACCTTGCCGGGAAGAACTAGAAACTTCAGGAACTGTGCTGACTATTGAAGTAAGTACTATTACTCCTCTTGTTGTTTCAGCAACACTAAGTAATCAGAACAATTAGAGTCATCAGAGTCCTCAGAGTACTATTACTAACAGTTCAACATATACTCAGACAAGAAACCTAGGAATCTCTATGGAAGATGAGATGAGGCTCCGTATTTTTAAGGGAGATGGATCTGAAGATCCCGATCAACACTAGTTCCCGTGTGAAGCCATATGGAATATTAAGAATTTCACCAATGAATATGTTAAAAGAGATCAGTTCAATACTACCCTAAGAGATCGCGCATTGAGCTGGTACATGAAGCTTTTCCAAGGAATTGCACAGCCTAAGATGCTGAATGAGATTAAGAATGCATTGATTATAGAGTTCAAGAAACCCAATTCAGAGTCACAATGTATTACAGAGCTGAAAGAGATCAAGAAGAAAGTAGTTGAACCTGTTTGGGAATTCGATCAGAGGTTCAAGACCTTAACAAGCTGGTTGAATTTTCAGATTCTAGATGAGTAGAACAAAGAATGGTTTATTGCTGCTCTCTTACCACACATCAGAGTTCCTCTGATGCAACAGAATATTTCTTTGCAGTTTGAGGTGATGGAAATCGCCATGAAGTTAGAATCAACCCCTATGGGAGAATCCAACTCAGGTATGAGTCAAATCTTGAGTCAGCTAACCAGTTTGTCTCTACAGGCCGAAGATATGAAGAAAGACAAGGGAAAAGAAAAAAGAGAAGACATATGGTGCATCAGATGAAAATTAGAAGGCCATGACAAGGAACATTGTCCCTTATTTCATGAATACTTTGCCTCTGGATCTTTGAGTCCTTTGAAGCAAGTCACCCTACCCTGGTGCAAGGTATGTAGAAATAGACATCGCCCTAGTGAATGCTATTACATGAAAAAATATGTTCAAACACCTACAAATTTGTATTGCACATTCTGCAAGTCGGTGGAGCATGATGATAGGGATTGTAGGGCCTATGAGCTCATGCATGAAAGGTCAAGGGACATATACAATATTCAAGGCAAATTACAACAAGAAGGAAACAATACGCAGTATAACTCCCCTGGGAGAGGAAACTTCCACCCTCGTGGTGGATTCCAAGGAAGAGGAAGAGGAGGAAGTATGGGTCAAGGATGAGGACATATAATCTACTATAACTGTACATAACCAAGACATTTAGAAAGAGACTGTGAGAACCCTTGTACCACTTGCATCTATTGCAATTCCTTCGAACATGTTATGGAGAAATGTCCAACATTGCTGGCTAAACTTCAGGAAAGATGGGGACCTCAGCAAACCACAAATACAATTAATCAAAGAAGAACCTCACAGAGCAGATCCCAGAGTTGCTGTTATCACTCGAGGAGGCACTGTTATAGGAGAAGACATAATGAACCAAGGAAAAACTACAGAATAATCAGGAGTCAGGAAAGCTGCAGAGAAGACACAAACTTTTGATGCAAAGAAAGAAAAACAAATGTTTGAGGAGGCAAGAAAATAATTTAGGAGAGATCAAGGTTCCTCATCAAAGACATGACCAGAATTAAGAGAATGTGGAATGCCTCTGGAATTTGATCAGTTTCCTTTGCCCGGAGATGGAAAAGAGGCTTGTTAGTTTCTTGTATACATTTATAGAGCTAATTAAACATGAGAAAGCTATACAAGAACTACATAATTTGGTCAGACAGTATGAGATAGGAAGGGTAGATCCTTTACTGAATTAAGTAGTACATCAACTATCCAAGAAGATAAGGACAGATAAGGAACTACACCTGAATTCTCATATTGGAGAGTATGATATAGACTATGTGGTGTTGCTTAAAAGCCTTGTGTTTGTTCGATGTTTGTTCTGTTGTCAATTGGGATGCTGCCACTATTGACAAGATCACATAATTGCTACACGAATATGAGGACTTGTTTCCAACCAAGTTCACTGATACGAAGGGCATTAAGGGGCCTATGGGAGAGATGAGGATCCCTTTGAAACCAGATGCAAGACCAGTCAAACAAAGACCATATAGATTGAACCCTAAATATAAGGAGAAAGTGAAAATTGAGCTCGATAAAATGGTGGAAGGAGGGATCATAAAACCTGTTGAAGAGTCAGAATAGATAATCCCTATGGTGGTACAAGACAAGAAGATAAGACAAATCAAGATCTGCGTAGATCTTCCCTATGGTGGTGCCTGTTTTCATGACCCCTTCCATATGCCATTCACTGATGAAGTTTTAGATAATGTAGGAGGCCACGAGGTATATTCTTTTACAGATGGATTTTCGGGATACCATCATATTAGGATTTCCAAGGAAGATCACCATAAAACAAAATTTGCAACAAAATGGGGATCCTACCAGTATACAGTGATGTCGTTTGGATTGAAGAATGCCCCAACCATCTTTTCTAGGGTGGTGGTTGAAGCATTCAAGGAGTTTCTACATAAATTTCTAGAAGCCTATTTTGATTATTGGACTATCTTTAGTTTATTAAAAAATCATATTGAATGCTTAAGACTAATGTTGGATAAGTGCTGGCAATGTCAGATTTCCTTGAACCTGAAGAAGTGCATCTTCTTTTCAACATTTGGAGTGTTGTTAGGTCATATTGTATGCAAGTAGCGATTGCTGGTAGATCCATCTAAAATTGCCATTATAGTTGATCTTCCCCCTCCTACTTCATTCAAACAGCTATGCACTACTCTAGGACATACTGGATATTACAGGAAATTCATTAAATACTATGCACAAATTACATCACCCATTGAAATTTTTTTGAAGAAAGACTGTCAATTTCATTGGACAGAAGAATGCCAACAGAGCTTCGACACGCTGAAATAGAAAATGGTTACTGCGCATATTCTGGTTTTCCTATATTGGAGTAAGGATTTTCATGTGCATGTCGATGCATATTCTATTGCATTAGGAGATGTGTTAGCAAAACCGGGAACAAGAGACATTGACCACCCATTATCCTTTGCTAGCAGAAAGATATCAACAACTGAGATTAATTACACCACCACCGAGAGAGAAGGGTTAGCCATGGTGTACGCGCTGCAAAATTTTCACCACTACTTGTTGGGAGGACACATTAAAATGTTTACTAATCACTCTGTGATGACACTGGCACTATTCAAGAGAGGTTTGCACAGTTGGTCGAACTGGAAGAAGACCGATTCATTGTAGGATTTCACCAGTAGGTTTAGAAGGGAAGAGAGAAGGCCTACTGTGACAAATACATCAAGAAGAAGGCATTTAAGCAAGGTGATCTAGCACTAGTGTATGACAGTAATTTCATGAAAAATCCAGGGAAGTTTTGAACAGATTAGCTCGGACCATATGAGGTTTCCCATGTTACAGAAGGAGGAGTTGTGTAGTTGAATACTTTGAATGGAAAATGGAAGGAAGGTTTGGTGAATGGGAGCCAACTAAAGTTGTAATATGACAACCAAATGCCTCACATCTCTCAGTAAAAACATGATGAAAAGGGTCTAGGTACTAGGTATAGTTGAAACTAGGTACTAGACACAGAAAAGATAGTCTACATAAGGAAGGAAAGGAGGCATAGAAAAGAAATCACAGGCTGCCCTACATAGTCCAAAGACAAAGAAAAGCAGAGGGATCAGATTCGAAGTGCCTCAGGATGAGTCACAGGTGAGTGTTGGGGGCTTGTTGGCCCTTTGTTGTGGAAGCAAGTGAAGATCAAGGCAGAAAAGGCAAAACGAGAATTGCGCAGAAGACACAGTGATTGTTACTGGGTCGAAGTAAGAAAAAGAGAAAAAAAGATGGAGTGAAGTAAGAGAAAGCAAGTAGTTGGATGAGGAGATCGAGGATGGTAGATCAACAAGGAAGACAGATCGTGGACAACTCAATAAGTGGAAAAAGATACCATTGGATTCTTTGGAGAACCACACGAGAAGGAAAGAAAGATAGGTTGGAGAAGCCCTGAAAACGTGGGTCAAGTTGACCTAGGGTTTTAGACACCTAGGGTTTTGGTATCTAGGGTTTTCGACACTTAGGTCTCGGCCTAAGGCTGTTGGTGAACTATTGTAATGTATAAATAAGAACCTAGATGAGGGAAGAGGGTTCGTTCTGAGTTTGTTGTTTGATTATGTTATGAGATGATATTAGGTGATGAGGAGAGATTGCTATTGGGAGAGAAGTATTGTATTGTGAGAGCAATCTATATTGTAATATCTTCAGCTGGGTGTGAACATCAACCCTGCAACTGGGTGTGCAGGAAGGGGAGAAAGAGAGACATAGAGGAGAAGAAAGAAGATCTGCTAGTAAAGAGTGTAGACAAGAATTGTATGCTTCATCTTAATATATTATAAAGAACTGTTATGTGGACGTATCCCTAGAGAGAGGGTGAACCACATATATCTTGTGTTGTGTGTGTGATTGATGCTCTGTTCTTTGTCATTTGATATACTACTATTTGCATTACTGTTTTAAATTTTATAGATAGTAGAGTGGAGTAGGGATGCACTGATAAGTGGTATATAAATGTTGTATTGTTCTTATATTGGATCCACTTGACATCCCCTTTGGTTGTAGACATCTCTGTCCTGCAACCACCTCATAACTGCTTCAGGTGAGACTGCATCTACCTCGTAGGTGCTACCGAAAGGGCCAACAGTTAGGGCTTGTTGGTGCGCTCTTGGAGCTGAACCCTGGGTCTTCCCCTGTGCCAACAACAGTTCTTTTTACCATTGAGTAGTTTCCACATGCCTCTACTAATAGCTTGTCGAATTCCTGCATATTGCCTTTAAGAATGCAGGTTGATTTTTAGTTTCCTGCAATTAATTATATGACGAATTAGATATTGTATGGTAATGTATTGAATTTAAAATCTGTCCCCACAACAACATATATAGTTTATCTTTCAAATGAAAATTTTACTTTCATTTTAAAATTGTGATCTATTCAATATCTAGTATTCTTGCAAATTTGGTATTAAGTATAGTAATATGTAAATGAGCACAAAAAGTTTTTTTTTTTTTTTAAACTTTATTCAAGTTGATAAAACCAATTGTTCTCTTGCATAATATGGGTAATGTTTCTATAACTTAAAGTACATTGGGTATTATACTTGTTTATTCACATCTCTACTGAATTGGCCTTCCTATTCATATATAAGGGTAATTTGTCCTCAATGTTGGTGATTATTGGATGTCTAAATCAACATTGCTATAATGAAAAGGGTCATAAAAGTTGGACTAGTTTTTCATTTATAAATGACCTCATTTTTAACACATTCTCCTTCCACTTGAAATTTTAGGACATTATCCTTCCATTTCCAAGAATTCATGTTCTGTTATAGTTGTTTTCTTCTCCATATCTAGAACTCTTCATTTCGATATTAGTTTAGAAACATGTGTAAGTAATTGATAAAACCTTGTGATGATTATGTAGTATCACAAATTAAGATCCATGTATGTATTACCTCAACTAATTGGTTAATAAACACCTATGAAACTTCTCATAAGAAAACAAAACTTATTGATTAGACTCTTGTTTCATATTAAGTGGGTACTTGCTATTCTTCATAAAAATTAAATTATGTTCCTCCTCAACCTCATGGGTGCTAAATAAAATATTAATCGCTCAATAGATTAATTTCAATGGTAATAGATTAATTTCTTAATTACAATGGCAATAGATTAATTGATTAATTGCAAGGGTTATAGTTCACTCATTTGCACTTAGTCATAAAGATTTAACAACTAATGGTTTATGGTTTATTGTGTAATAGTTTAATGGCTTGAGTAAGATTAATGGTTGAGGGTTTAATAGTTTTATTAGCTAAGTTGATTAATAGTTTGANACATTATCCTTCCATTTCCAAGAATTCATGTTCTGTTATAGTTGTTTTCTTCTCCATATCTAGAACTCTTCATTTCGATATTAGTTTAGAAACATGTGTAAGTAATTGATAAAACCTTGTGATGATTATGTAGTATCACAAATTAAGATCCATGTATGTATTACCTCAACTAATTGGTTAATAAACACCTATGAAACTTCTCATAAGAAAACAAAACTTATTGATTAGACTCTTGTTTCATATTAAGTGGGTACTTGCTATTCTTCATAAAAATTAAATTATGTTCCTCCTCAACCTCATGGGTGCTAAATAAAATATTAATCGCTCAATAGATTAATTTCAATGGTAATAGATTAATTTCTTAATTACAATGGCAATAGATTAATTGATTAATTGCAAGGGTTATAGTTCACTCATTTGCACTTAGTCATAAAGATTTAACAACTAATGGTTTATGGTTTATTGTGTAATAGTTTAATGGCTTGAGTAAGATTAATGGTTGAGGGTTTAATAGTTTTATTAGCTAAGTTGATTAATAGTTTGACAATTAATTGGTTCTATGAACCTTGTGCCCTAAGTTGAATTGTAAATGGTGATTGGTCATAGTTGTTACACCACGTATGATTTCCTTGTAGGAAACAAGAAAACCTTCAGTTAGTTACGCATTTAATTTTGAATGATGTCACCTTGCGTCTTGTTGACTTGTTGATTGTGTGCTTGGGTATTCTTCATGTATTTTATTGATAGATAATTTGGTCTCCTAACACGAGGGATTATCTTGGGTTAAAGGTCTAGATATGTTATGTTGTGCCATGGTTACTGTCACGCCTATCACGTTGTGACAACATGATTCTTGATGAGGGATCATTGCATGCCCTGATTGATAGATGCGAATGATAACCTGGCCAGAGTCTTGTGCTTCCCGATGTGGGCATATTGTTCATTGTAATTGATGTTGGTACTTGGTTTTGTAATGCCTTAATGTGATTGGTTGCTCGTCGTAGAGGTTTCTAGTTATTGGTCATCGAAGCCATTGTGTCAGGATTGTTGATGTTTTCCTTTAGATTGTAGGCATTGCCTTGCTTGTGTCGGGCGGGTAGCCGTTTTTATTTATCTATTGATTATCACATGTTTCATCTAGTTGCATGATGTGATATTATGTTGGGTTGTTGTTGTCTATTTCCTTATCTGCATGCATTGCGTTCATCGTTAAGTTGTGTTGATTAATTGTAGTCATTGTTTTATATTGCCTTATCTGTGTGCGTTGAGTTTGTTGTCAAGTTGTGTTGATTAATTGTAGTCATTGTTGCCTTCCTAAAAAAAAAATGCACTTTCTTTGCATCACATGTAGTCGTAACGATGGAGGTCATCACAATATGAAGTTTTGTTATTTTTCAGATCATGAAACCCCTCCCCCACTCCTAAGTATTGTGACACCTCACAATAAAAAATATAGGGAACCAGTCAATTCTCCCAATAGCCTAAGATTTATAGCTTGTTAAGTGTAGAGATAAATTTCACATATCAGTCTTACGAGACGGTTATAATATGGCCCCACCTATAGGATAAAACATCCTACATATAGTTAAGAAGAGGTAGGCGAGAGAGTCTTAAGATAGTATTAAAGTTAGTTCCCAGTGGAAGATTGATGGAGTTCATTAACCTTATCTTAACCATACATACTTCTTGTCATCTTTGTCTACAAGTAATGTCGTACATCAGGACAAGTTTAAGATTTAGGAATTTTATTATTATTTTTTTTTTCAGATTATCATCCTCGCTAGGTAGAATGCCCTGCTGCCAGCAAGCTTGTTCAGTAATCCGACGGGTTTACCTAGTCATACCATAGGCTGGTACCCACTACCGCCAGACCTGTTTAGTATTCCGATGAGTTATACTCTTACACCCTCAAAGACCGGTCCACCATCTTTTAAGATTTTAATATAAATATTTCTTTGTGAAAGAAGATGGGGAGACAACTCTGAAAATATTTTTTTTTTCTTTTTTTTCTTTTTTTTAGATTGGGATGGTATTTATGTTAGAGGATGACTCTCCTTTATGTATTCCTTAGATATTGTTCTGATGTAAGGGGTACTTAAGTGGACATAGCCTATCTAAATATATGGTATAATCAAACATTTTTAGTGTGTAGTGGATGGTACCATTTGGGAAGAACATAAAGGTATCTTTAGGCTCAACTCACTTTCTTATTTTTTTAAGTTATTGTGATGTTTCCATGGCTAAACGCTAATCAAACCTCCTTGTTACTCTTTAATAAAGATACTTTACTCACTTACTCATTGTTCTTGGGGAAACTATACGAGTAACCTCTAAGTTTGATAGTCAAGGTATCACTTCCTTATATCCTCTAGTGGTGGAGGTTTGAGAGAAACTGCCATTAAAAATGCCTTGAGAAAAAGAAGATGGAAATATTTGCAAAAATGTGGCTAATTACCACAAGTCATTATTCAATTGATGCTTAGCAGACAACAAGGTTCAAATATAGCAATATTTTTGAAGTAAAATACTTCCCTTTATGTCTCCTTGAAATTGTCTACTCTTGGTGAAATAAATACATGCAGAAATATCTAGAATTGTCTATCAACATACTTCAAATTATTTACATATGAACGGTAAAAAAATCAGAAAAAGTCTCAAGAACAGGGGGAAACTTCCCCATCTATTAAGGCCAATTCCTTGTTAGTTGACATGACTTGTAGAAAATATTCTTTGGAAATGGGTCTGTGATAAAGTTTGATTCGGTGTCCATTTACTACGAAGGAGACTTGTCCATCGTCAATTGTTTTGATGTTAACAACCCCATTATCATACAAGGTAACTACCTCATAAGGACCCAACCACCGAGTGGTAATTTTTCCTTTGAAATTTTTAAATCGGGAGTCAAACAACAAAGCCCAATCACCAGGTTGGAAATGTTTCTTCTTAATAAACTTTTCATGCCACTTTCTCCTTTGGTTTTGATTTAATATTGTTTGTTGGATAGCATCTTGCCTAATCTCATCTAACTTGTTTAATTGTAGGGCTCGCTGTTTCTGAGCCTCTTCTAAGTTTAATCCCAATTCTGCGGCAATACGAAAAGTCCTCACTTGGAATTCTATTGGCAGAAGTACTTGTTTCCCATGCACTAGCTCATAAGGGGTATGCCTAGTGGTGTTCCTCGAGGTGGTCTGATATGCCCACAAAGCTTCTGGAAGCCTATTAGTGCAATCCCGATGGTGTAATTAAAAATTCTTGGTCAAGATAGATTCCATAACTTTGTTTGTGGACTCTACCTGACCATTAGCTTGCGGGTGATATGGATAAGACTTGCAATGCTTGATCCTATATTTTTCTGTTAACTTTATCATTAGCTTGGAAGTGAATTGAGTTCCTTGGTCTGTAACAATTTCACAAGGAACACCAAAGCAGGTAAATATGTCTTCATAAATGAATTCGACAACAAATTTTTCGGTAGCCCTGAATAGGGATTTTTCTTCTACCCACTTGGTGACATAATCTGTGTAAACCAAAATATAATTTTTCTTATGAGATATGGGTGAAATTGGCCCTACAAAGTCAAGGGCCCATTTCTCGAAAGGTTCTATCATAACTTGGGCATGTTGGACAATTGAGAGGGGGGGTGAATCAGTTGTCCACGTGCTTAAACAATTATGCTTCTTTTAAAATCTTTACAAGGAACTCAATGATGATCACAATAATGTAGGGAAATAAACAATGGCACATTCAACATTTGTCACATATAAGAGAAACACAGAGACAAATATTTCCCGAGGAAACCGATATAGGGTAAAAACCTCTTTTTCTTTATATGATAAGTAATAGTTACATTCTTTACATTATCATACATATGAGCACCGACTCATAATGAGGCTACAACCTTGGTTTTGCAAGCTGCTACTTGCTAAGAGAACCAACTCTCTGTTTTCTCTAGCACCCACTAGAAGGAAGCACCAACTCCCTGGTTTCTCTAGTACCAACTAGAAGGAAGCACCAACTCGCTAGTTTCTCTAGCATCAACTAGAAGGAAGCACCAACTCCCTATGTTCAAGAACCCACTTGAACCTCTGAGAACAACAGTCCTCCCTAACACCTCCCTACCACCCTGTTTTATAAATCTTTGCTACTGAAACTCATTACAGTGATATAATGTTCAACAATGGCTTACCAGACTCATCACTGATCTGCTGCATTTCATTGCTCTGTCTGCTTCACTGCCTTCCTTGACACATGACTTGCGCTGTCTGTTGTTCTGCTTTTTATGCTCTGTGCACCATGTCCATTCACTGCACAGTTCCTCTTCTATTCAATTCACTTGTTGCACTCTCCTCCTTCTTCACACATGAATCACCTTCAACAACAACAACCACAACAACTCCAACAACAACAACACCCATCTCTTCTCTATATCGTGTACTTATAACTTATGTGCACCTTGTGCATGCAATGCATGCAATACCTCTGCATACTCACACCGCGCTGATATCCTCCACCTCTCAAGTGCTCTTCCTGGTTCCCACCACGCGTCCAACATCAGTGGGTGTTATGTCGAGATTTCTTTTTCTCTCTGGCAGTTGAGACTCTTCGTCTTCTCTGTTACAGTCAAGATCACCCTCTCTATTTTAGCTACAGGTTCCAACCCTCTTCCAGCTGTTAATCTCCCCTATGACCTATCTTCATCCCATTGGAATATTCCCAGAGACTCTTTAGCTCCTCTGGCAAAAACCATTAATGATTTCTAGCAGTCACACTGTGAGGAGAAAGATTAGCCCTCCAATTATGCTCAAATTCACCTGCACCGTTGGATTAACTCTGAAGGGTATTGTCGTTATTTACTCGTTTCACATTTTTACAATTCAAATACTCTGCGATGAGAAATCTTGAATCTCCATGTCACGAGCTTCGGAAAGGAGCTTGGTTTCTCTAGCTCCCTCCTCTACGTGACCAAAGACGGTGACCACCAGTTACAGCGACAATTCACCTTTTTGGTATTTCGACATTCGTATGATTTAGTGTCTCAACACTCCTAGACGGGATCCTCAAAATTCCAAGGTGGAGCTCATCTGCACTAGGTCCTTCCTCCATGTGACCACACGCGGTGACCATAGGTTGTGCTAAAAGGTTCTTCGAACTCATGATCTTCATCGACCCTGATCGACGTTCCATGATCTCGATGAATCAACAGTCCATATCTTTTCGCGATCTCGCATCTCACTGTTCCTTAGATGGAGGTTCTCATCACTCCAAGTCATGATAGGCGAAGCTCTGAGATGGAGCTTAGATCAATGGTCTAGAATCCTTGGTGATCTGACAGTCAATATCTTTTCATGATCTCATGTATCGTGAGTTTGAACCTCTTTCCTTTGGATTTCCTGATCTGCGAAACTCCGAAATGGAGTCTTTGTGGTGCTCTAATTTTTTTCCACGCGTCCTTTTGATCCAACGGTCCACAACTATCCTTTTTGACATGGTCTGCCATATTCACCTACTAGATCTGATGGCCTAGATCACACCTTGACCCAACGGCTAGGATCATTTCACCATTTCACATTTTGTGATTTTGACACTTCGCGATTTCGCCACTTCACGATTTTTCCACTTCACGATTTTACCTTCTCATGATGAAGGGTCTCAAGCCTTCAAGTCCCAATCTACGAAACTCCGAAATGGAGTCAGACCAACATATTTTGGCATTTTTCATTTCGCCTCTTCTTTCTCTTTAATGAACGTGCAGGTTCTCCCTGATCCAACAATGGTTAGATCTTATGCTCATATCTGACGCCTAAGATCTATCCTCCTCTTCTGCGTGTTCTTCTTGTCTGAATTCATATCTGACGGTCATCGAGGATTCAAGATGGTGTCCAACGATCACTGATGCTCCTCCTCTTCCATTATCACTGCGTTGTTGATCATGCCGATCTTTGTCATTTTTGTTCTTGCCATCAATGCACACTCTGATCCTGCCATCAATGACAAGCTCACTTTTCCTGTTAAACCTTCCAACAATCCTCTGCACTATCTCTTTTGAACTTATCGAGCTTTCTCTGTAGCATCTTCCTAAAATACTTCTGATACTTCTTCTTGTACTCATGCCATCTTCGCTGCTGTACTTTCCATCAATGACAAGCATATTCTTCATGTTAAACATTTACCAACAGGGCACACAAGGGAATTTATTTAGCTGAAGTGGGTCTTCCTATCCTTTGACAACTATCACAACTCCTCACATATTTGGCAACATCCTTAAAAATGTTAGGCCAATAGTAACATGAATGTAACACCTTATATGATGTATGTTTTTAGGAAAAATGACCACCACATGGTCCATCATGACAACTTTGTAGGATTTCTGGTATCTCATCTTCTCGGAGACATCTACGAATAATCAAGTCTGGACCAGTACGAAAAAGGTCATGGCCAACCCAAGAGTAGTTAGCACTTTGCGTGATAATTCTACGCTTTTCATGAGGTGAAAGATGAGATGGTAACTTCCTAGTAGCCAAATAATTTTCCATATCTGCAAACCATCGGGTATTTACAGAGAGGGAAAAATGGTGCTCATTTAGGAAACTATCATCAATGGGAATATCATCATCCTCATGTTTTATGTGTGAAAGAAAATCAACTACCAAATTCTCCTTTCCAGGTCGGTCAAGGACAGTGATATTGAACTCTTGCAATAAAAGGAGCCACCTAATCACTCGACCATTGGTAATGGTTTTATTCATAAGAAATCTAATGGCATAGTGATCTATGAGTACAAATACTTCGTAACTTGTGATGTAGTGGTGAAACTTATTGATAGCATGGACCATTTCCAATAATTCCTTTTCAGTAACTGTATAGTTTAACTCGACAGGGGACAAGTTCTTGCTCACAAAATAAATGGATAGGACTGATGGTCTTCTTTCTATCCTAATACTCCTCCTATTGCAATATCATAGGCATTGTTGGATATGTGAAATGAAAGAGCACAATTGGGCCCCATAAGAATCAGTGCCACAGATAAATTAGCTTTCAGAGTTTCAAAGGCAGTTTGACACTACTCAGTCCAAATAAAATCTACATCTTTTATTAACAATCCAAACATGGGTGCAACAATCTTCGTAAAATTTTCAATAAATCGTCGGTAATATCCGACATTTCCAAGAAAGATTCTCACATCTTTTTGAGTCTTGGGGGATGGAAGTTTGACGATTACCTAAATATTAGTAGGATCGACTTTAATCCCTTCAAATGAAATGTGATTTCCTAAGACCACTCCTTCAGTCAACAACATTTTACAATTTTCATGACTCAAGGATAGGTTCATTTATTGACATCTGATAAGGACTTTTTCCAAATTATCTAGGGCTTCCTGGTAAGTATTTCCATATAATGTAAAGTCATCCATATATACCTCAACAAAATCATGAATAAGATCAACAAATATTCCTAGTACTGCTCGTTGAAATGTGGCAGGAGCATTGATCCGAAATCGGATCAAAAAGCCTGACAGGGCTTGAAAAATGCTCAAAAATGAAAGTGCTTAGAATCCGATGAAACCAACTCCATTGCGTCTGTCTCGTCTTCCTGATTCTGGTGGTATATTTACTTTGTCAAATGGGCTCCGTATGCGAAAGTTATCGGGTTCTAATAAGAAGCCCAAACAGGTAAAAAGTCAAAGGTCAACTGGTCAAAAAGTCAATGATGATGACATCAGCATGTTGACTGTGAAAGATATGACGTGGCACTCTCTGGCTGATGGTGATTGGGTAGGTTCGCTGACAAGGTAGACATGTGGCAGGCAACTAGACCAGTCAATAGCTGACAAATGGCATTAATCCGTCAAATGGAGAGATGCCACGTGGCCCAATCATGGGCAGCCACATGGCACCCAATCATCAGTTGAAGTGGCATGTTTCAAAAATTGTTTTTGGGGTCCATGGGATTTGAACCCATGGCCACCACCAAGCCCAACACCTTAAGAAATGGTATTTTGCCAATACACCAAATTATTGCTTATGATATAAAACCTACAATATGAAATATATTGCAAAGTATTGTATGGAGGGCGGAAAGGGGCTGGGGCTTAGCCCCAGCTCATGGTTCAACCCGTGGTCTATATGACCAACCACTCAAAGAGGGCGCGGGCGCATAGCGCGCAAGGATAAAATTGTTAGCCATTGGGTCCTATGGTTGCACCGAGAACCGGGAGCTAGGGCGAGATAGGGGCCAGCGCTTGGCCATATTATGCCATGTGACCCTGCCAAGGGGGTGCACACTAGACAAAGGGGGATAGCGCCCAATTATAGTTATAAAGTGGGTTTTATAACTAATTTTTGGTTTTTAATTGTAATTAAGCCCATTTTTAATGTATTTTCTCCATTTTTGGGAGTTATTGGGTAGTTTTGGAGCCTAAATTTTGGGAGGAAGTTGGAGATGAGAAACCAACTTCCCAGCTATATAACCCATGCCTGTTTGAGGCCATAAGGGGCATTCAGAGTAGAATAATGTTGAGGAGAAGCCAAGCCAAATCCATTTTGAGGCAGAGAAGCTTTTGAGGAGGAGACGATGTCGGACCATTTCTGGGAGCTCCGAACGTCCGTTTTGCGTGCCATTTTCTTTGCATGGTTCTAGAGATTTGGAAGAACATGAACAGATAATTCTTGTATCCATTTGGCATTGCAACGATGTACTTTTGATCTTTTGAACAGAAATAAAGAAGCCTCCCCCACAGAGACAAAGGCCCGGAGACGTAGGCAAAGTTGTGTCGAACTCCGTTATCAATTTGCGTGTTCTGGTTTGCTGTTTATTCTTTCATTTCAGATCTGCAAATGTATATATGGCTGTCATAATTCCTCTTCTTTCCTCCTTCTTTCACTAAGTTTCTCAAATGGTTAATTAACGCATGCAAAATTAAAACTCAACCATAAGTCATTAAAAGATCCTACGGATCAAGTGGTATCAGAGCTAGTTGATGTTTGGATTTGAGTTGCATGCTAACCAGAGAAAAGCTACAACGTGGTGAAGGCAAACTTGTTGCAGAGAATCCATTAATTGGATTGAGAAAAAGAGCTTCTCACAGTGAGAAGATGGCATTGGAAGAAGGGATTTCTCAAGATGAGAAAGATTTCCGGAAAACATTCCTTGCCATGTCGGAGATGGTGAAAGTCTTGTACGAAGATTACTTGGAATGGAAGCGACCATTTTTGGGTGATTCTTCAAAGGGAAAAAGTGAAGAGGAAGAGGAACATCCTCATATTCCTCCTTCACCTCCATCAACACCTCCTTCTTCTCCTTCTTCTTCAAGTTCAAGTTCTAAATCTAGTGGAAAGAAAAATGTTCATAAGAATAAACAT
>SNQJ01S0116354.1:0-16639 GCA_010110895.2 Picea sitchensis | reverse complement strand
TTCTCACTATGGAATATGGAAATAGCTATAAATATCCCACTTCTCACTATTCATCCATATAAATAGTTCTATTGATAGCTATCTCACCCAACACTACTTTGTGGGCTTCCTCAAACAGTTACACTGAAAACAACAACAAAAAACTGGCAGATCAACTGGGAAGCTCAAGGAGACAATATCCAAGGTCAATTACTAGTAAGATACCTTACTTATTGAATAAGTATGGTAGTCAACACACAACCTTCCATTGTACGATTTTTTGCTAAAGTTGTGACGAAGAGACAGCTGGTGAAATGAGTTGTTGTGAGTCCCAAGCGACTACAACCTGGAGTTCTTAAACATTCTTGCAGGGGCCTCTAGTAAGGATTTAGCATTTCCCCAGCAAGCAAAGAAATCAACTAGGTGGACTATGGAGGTTGAATGAAAAGCTAAGACATTTTATGGGACATGAAACAGAATAGGGCAGAGATTATAAATTAAAAATGTTATGAATTCATTTATTTTGATTTTTCACAGCATTCTGTCCAAATTCAAATAACTTCGAATAAAAATTCCAGTGTTTGAAAGTATCTTGACCTACTTCAAGATATAATTTAAGAAATTCCATTCACCTTTGCTCTGATATATTCTACAAAACTTATTAACCTCACTCGTCAGGTAGTGCAAAAAGGCCCTTAGTTCATTGGACAATGTATATGATAGGGAATCATGATAAACATGTATGATCAAAGTACGTCCGTCCATGGATTTTGGGCCACTATGGAAATAACATTCAAATGAATTAGTAACTGTGGATTGTGAGAATAATTGATACCATGATCTCAAGTGGGTATGATGACAAGCAAGGAATATTCAGATCAGTTGAGCTTGGTCAAGCAAGTATGCATTACCTCAGTAATCAAAATATAGACATAGATACTTGTATTATTTAATTATGGAGAGAAAGAGAAGGGAGAAATCAAGGGTTATTTACCTTATCCTAGGAAGCCTCTGGATCCAGTAGTTTGTTAAAGGAAAAGGGGGGAACCTCTCCATTATGTTTTTGATGAGACTCCGTTGACTTTGATGACTTTTCTTTCATCTTGTCTAAACTTAATCAACTGTTACAAAATCCACGAAGCCTTCTGCCCAAATTTACCTCTACAGCATGCCTCAACCCCTATGCCCTCATCTCCCAATTTAACTCAACTACCAAGAAGGGGAAAAAATGACGAGCAAGCCCTTTTAGAATTATGAAAAAATAATTTTCTTCTCGGGTGATTGAACCCAAGTTTTCTAATCGATCGAGGGACATAGCCGTCGGATCGAGGGATGAAAAGCACAAGTAATTAAGGACGACACAGTAGTGCACAGATAAGGAGTCACTCACTCTAAAGATGCAGGAGGGTCTCTGCATGAAAACTACGGGGAAAAACATAGGTAATAAAGTAGTACAATTATGTGAGGATCCGGTTTGAAGTAAATATAAACAAAGTGGACTTCAAAAACTTGGTGATTAGCATCCATGCATGGTGAACACTTGGAAGAACACTTGGTGATTAGCATTCATTCACTAAACATTAGACAGTGAAAATAAAGCGTAAGGTTTTGAAACAAACATTTAGCAGTTACCTTAATTGCAATCTTGCTCAAAACAAAATTGAGAGTAGCCATCAACTCGGCAATAATGGGTTGGTTTCACTCACCAATTAGATGTCAAAAAAATATTTTTAAACAATTAAGAAAAATAAAGAAATTAAAACTGCAATATAAAATTTTGGAAATCGGCTAAAAAAAAATTGGTCCATAGTGAATTAATAGATAGTCAACGCGATATCGATCTCTATATGTCATGCCTAGCGACAGGTATAATAAAGAGAAACTCTAAACATTGCATGAACTTCAAAAATATTTTCACTAGTATGTTCCCATAAACTTAAATAAAAACACTTTTGATTAATACACCATCTTGACTTTATTTGAAAGAACCAACACTCACACAGAATTCGAGCATTGATATCATTGACCTTGTTAATAAGACAACCAAATAAATATTGGACAATATTATATAGTTTCTAATTTATATTCTTAATATAACATAATAATATTATATATCAACTATATACTAAACCATATAAATATTGTTTGTATTATTATTATATCATAATATATTCATATATAATAAATAGTATCAATTGAAAATATTTGTATTTTTATTGATCATAGAAAGTAATACTAAAAATCATCATATGCACCTTCCTCATTATGTAATAACCATATTAATAATATTAATGTGTGGATACATTGATAAATATATATTTAACACAATAATGTTTTTCTTGTATTATGTGTTGTATATAAACACATTAATATTATTAATGTTGTTTCATATTATAATGATAAAAATATATAACTATTTTTAAATAATAAATAGATTAATTATAATGTAATCAATTTATCATAATTTTATGTAACTTGTAGGTATATATATTAATGTAATATAATTAAATTCTCATTAATAATTAATATATGGAATCACTAATATTTTTAATTGACATTTGAAAGATGCGTTCTCATATTCATGGTTTAAAAAAAGGTGAAAGAAAATTTTGCATGGAAGATTAAAATAAAAGATAAAATACAAATTTTTCTTTACGTGGAGGATAAGATTTATAGGTATTCATGTAAAACTTAACCTAAAAGGAAAAGGAAAAGTAATATTTTTAAGTGGAAAATAAGTTTTATGAATATTTATTTAAATGAGAATAAATTGTGAATAAGGAAGACTAAAATACAAGATATGGAATAAAACTTTTTGGTTTTATAAGCCCTCTAAAGAGAGCAAGCTACTAAAACCAGGTTAAAGAGAAGAATCCACCACTCACCTCAAGCTAATATATGTTAAGATATATACTTTAAAATAGTTAAAGACATTTAACCTTGAAGGTGTATCATTAAAAATTAAGGGAACCATGAGAAATTTGGAAAATTCAAGTTACAACTTCAATGAATTAAAAACCTCGGTGGTGGACATCTCCAACAAACTCAGTTGTGTAGATATAAAAGAATTAAAATACTTGATAGATGAGATCTATAAAAAACTTAGCCGTTTAGATAAAATTTACAAAAAAAATCAATGAGATGGATTATTTCTCCAAAAGACTCGATGACGTGGAACAAGGATTAAATATATGGGGAGAAAACCATGATGATATCAAGGCCCATGTTGCATCATTGGAAAATGGGAATAAGGAACCGTTTTCCACCCCTCAAACATTCGTCCAATTTTGTATCCTTGAAAGGATTTATGCACAAGTTGAGATTCGATCTATTGATATTTGATGGAGAAGATGACAGGAAAATTACAAAGTGGATTAATTTACTTTAACACTATTTTGAGTTACACAAGATGTATGACAACGAGGAGAAAATTAACTTTGCATCATTACACTTAGATAAGGAAGCAAGGAATTGGTTCTTATGGTGGCACTCAAAATCCCAATCAAGGGAATGGGAGACATTTAGGAAGAATTTTTTCAAGAGATTTCAAAACATCAAGGAAAATGAAGTCTTTTCCAAACTCACATGATTACAACAGGCAGGCACGATGGATAAATTCTTTAACAAGTTACATGTGTTAGCTACCCATGTGATTGATTTATCAGATGATCACCTCCTACAAATTCCCATATTGGGATTGAAGGAATACATAAGAAACAAACTTAAACTAATATATATCAAATATGTGGAGAAATTTTACTATTCGTCTTGGAGAGAGAAAATTGTGTTGTTCTTCGGTGACCTTCACAGCCTCATGTTGAAGAACCAAGCTCAAATTTTACTCTTGCTTACAAATGGGCTCCACCACTGAACACGGAAGATCAAAAAAGTCATTGTTTTATATGTCATGCACCTAAATGGAGGCCAAGCCACAAATGCAAGGGAAAAAAACTTATATGTGTGAAATAGAGAGCGGTAGCGACAACGACAAAGATTCGGAAGCTTCTAATGAAGAATACAAAAAATTATGGCCATCAAAATAACAATGCTTTGGGGACAAAGCATTTAAAGGAGGATTACTTGTAGGTATAGCTAAATTCTCATTAATAATTAATATATGTAATCATTAATGTTTTTAATTAACCGTTGTGAAGGTTGTGTCTCTTCACTAAAATCTCTATGTCAAGATTGATCATTCATTCTTGTAGGCCGGTGGAACAATATATAATAAAAACATATATTTTATATATCTAGTCCCACGAGATACCTTCTAATTAATATGTCTATAAAGACTATAGAGACATAAAATCTAGTATTCTAATCTTTGAAATGCATCCCAAGGCACATGCCCCAATCTCAAATATCTTGATAGATTTATGTATAAGGGGCCTTTCATGAAATGCTCTACCTCATTGATTTAAAAATGTTGTTTCTTCTAGGATTCACACATGGAATTCACACATAAATATCATGAAAATCTATCGAAACAAGGAATTATCACGGTTTTCCCAACTCAATTCCAAATTCCCATGTTGTTGTTGGTGTCACTAATGGTGTTTCCATTATAATCCATGTATAATGCTATTATTATCTCACATCATTCCTTTTCATATCCCAAATTTGTTACAGGTATGAACTAAATAAGAGGGGGGGGGTGAATAAGTTAGTGTAGATTATTAACAATTTACTCTCGTGCAACTTTGGATCATGAATCTTAGTGGTGGGTGGAGTCACTGCTGAATTCAGGTTATAAAACAAAGCAGATGGTATAAAGAACAACAATCACACGTAGCATTCATTCACAAGTATGAAACACAAATTTTTCAAGAGGAAACCCAACCATGGAAAAAACCTTGTCTTCTTAATATGTTAAGCAAGCTTCAACTGCATTGCATCTCATCTTTTATGAGCACCAACTCATGGGAATGCAACCCTCGATTGTATTTCATCGGGCACCAACTCCACGAATCCCGGTACCCAGCGGGTGGAAGCTTAGACTTCAGCACTACTTGGCCTGGCCCGGATGAAGGCGCAACCTTCAGATTCTACAAGCACCCTTGGGAGAAAGAGACATACGTCTCCCTATAGCACCACCCTACCACCCTAGTTTTCTTGAATAAAAATCTTTCTCAAAGTGGTGCCCATTAAATTATGGCTTGCTTTACCATTTTAGCTATCTTTCAGTTTAACAATCTCACAGTCTTCTTAAGCGCTCGATGCAAATTTTGTTTTATTGCCTTTGATCTGTGCTTCGACTTCAGCGTCATCTGAAGCCTATTCTCAGCTCCTTCTCCTGTTACGCGGGTTCTTCTCCTTCTTTTCTCAAATCCAGAGCGCTTCCTCTTTCTAACTTCAACAGCAACAATTCATCTATAAAATGCGCTGGAACAAAGATGAATAGATTCACCACATGCAGAGGTTTTCCATGCGTTTCTCAACTCCAACTGCAGGTTTCCTTTCTTTCATTCTTTCTTACGCTTTTGCATCTTTATCATTCTCCTTGATTTTCTAGACTGACTCTTTGCATGCCTTCTCACATCCATCATGCAAGCGTATGTTCCTCATCTTAGCGCCGGTCTAATTTGAACTAAAGAGATACTACGCTTTCTTAACTCAAACTGCCGGTTTCCTTTTTCTTTATTAGTTCTTCGCTTTTCCATGCCAGTTCTCTGATTTTTCTGGGCGGCTCTTTACCTTATCCTCTACACATGCCACCTCAGTAGTTTGTGTTCAATGATCGTGTTCCAGCGGTCGTGTTCCGGCATTCGTGTTCCAGCGTGCGGTGTTCCGGCCGGTCGTGTTCCGGCGTGCGTGTTCCAGCGATGGGTGTTCGGCCCGGTCGTGTTCCGGTAGGTCGTGTTGGCGTTTGTTCCGGCGGTCGTGTTCCGGCGTTCGTGTTCGAGCATTAAGTGTTCCGGCATTCGTGTTCGGTGAGTGGTGTTCCGGCCATTGATGTTCCGGCATTACGTGTTCCAGTGGGTGTTCCGGTATGCGTTTTAGCATCGTTTGATACTCATTGATTCCGGTATTTTTGTTTTAGCATCTACGTTTCAGTATTTGTGATTCGGCATTTGTGTTTCGGCATCTACATTTCAACATCTGATTACGGCATTTTGTGTTTCGGCATCGTTCCAACATCGAGATTTGGCATTTTGTGTTCGGCATCGGTTTCAGCTTGTCGAGGATTAGGCATTTGTGTTTGACATCTGCAGGTTTCAACGGCTCGAGATTGACGTCGTGATACCATACACAATCGATTGCCATCAATATTATGATCATCTGCGTCATCTCTGCTTTGTAGCCATATTTCCAATAATCTCCCAGCACGGCGGTTTGGCAATATGTCTTTCATTGCTCCCCTTTGACATCAAAGGACAAAGGGATTTAAGCATTCTCTTCCGAACTCCCCGACTTGGTTGCACTCAACTATAATAATGCAGAAAGGTATCGATAGCGATCTTTGTGTATTTTAGAAACTGGCACCCAGCTTCACGCTAAGTTTAGTAGCCAGGCTTCTTGTGAAAGATCCTATGAGGAACTGCGCTCTTTTGAATCAATCAACTATGCTCACATCCACGGACACAAATTTTTCTTCAATCATCTAATTAACACATCTGCTTCGACATTTTTTGCTCAAAGCTGATTAGCAAATTTTCTTCGCAGTCTTCAATCTCTCTTGTCGGCAGCCATCTTTGCTCTCAAACTGATCTTCTTATATTATACAAAAAGCAGTTCTTATGTACCAAGTCAATCTTTGTTGTTCATAACCAAACTCAACCATTTTTACACTCATATATTCAATACTGTTATGAAGACCAAAATGTCTCTTGAGGCGATCTGTTAATCACACGCACCCCCTGACAAAGTGCAGAGGTTATTTAGAGGAGGGTAGGACACCCATCTTACGTCACGAGGTATTCAAATTGTGTCTTGAGTAATGGTTTGGTAAATATATCGACAATCTGCTCCGTGGAGGGATGTACTGCAATTGTACCACTTTGTTGGCAACTGATCTTTTAAGAAATGATACTTGAGAGGGTATATGCTTTATCTTGGAATGAAGAGCTGGATTCTTGGAAACACTAATGAACTGAAAAATTATTATCGCGATTGAAGGAATGGGTTCTTCATATGTTACCTTCAAGTCCGTATGAGCTTGGATCATCCATATTACGGACAGGTACAACATCACGGCGGTACGCAATGTGATACCTTACGGCATGGCTAAGCAAGAAGCTATAGAACTTTGCTTCTTGTAGCCAAGCAACTAACGAATCACTAAAGAAGAATGCACCTCCACTAGTGCTCTTCCTCTCATCTATCCAATTTGCCCAATCACGCATCTGAATATGCTATCAGCTGAAAATTTGATTTCTTGGGTACCACAAACCATAGACAGAGTGCCTTTCGGATATTTGAAAATTCTTTTTGGCTGACTACTAAGTGACTCTGTTTAGGAACAGCTTGAAATCTTCCGACCATCCAACAGCATGCATTAATAATACGAGATGTTGTTATAGTGATATATATGAAGACTTCCTATCATAGATTTGTACCTTCTTTGATCCACTTCGGGGTAGTGTCATCTTTGCTCAATTTGCATCCCATAATCATGGGTGTGCTCCACGGGTGAGGCATTTTTTCCATTTTAAGAAACCTTTTATTAACTCCCATAGAAATTACTTCTCTTGGGAGAGGAATAAGCCTTCATCATTCTGAGTAATTTAAATACCAAGGAAGTATGTGACTCTCAAACATAGACAGCATCCTCAAATTCAGATTTCATTTCATTAGCAAACCATTGAGCGGAGGGTTGGTACAACCAAAGTAATATCATCAACATAGCTGAACAACCGGTAAATCAGCACCTTCCAGATTTTGTATACAAGTTGCTATCTGCCGAAGTCTTTCTTGAAGCCTTTATCGTATAGATATTTGTCCAGTCTCATATACGAGATAACGGGTGGCATTTATTATACAATGCCTTTTTCGACTGCGCGGACATAGTCATGAGGGTTTATGCAGTGAGGAGAAAAACATAGGTTGCTCCATATACTTCTTCTTTAAATTTCCATTCGGAATCTTGACATCCATCGGTATACTTTGAATCGTTTGGCTGACATGCATAGGCTAAAACATTCTTATAACTTCCATTCTTGCCACTTCGATAGCCCCGTTTTCATCAAGTCTTGTCCTTCAATCTGAGCATATCCCTTGGAGACTAGTCTTGCCTTATTTCTCACAATCGATTACTGTTCATTTTAACTTATTCTTAAAGACCATTTTGATCCTATCACATTTTTTATTACGAAGGTCTAGGCACAAGTTCCCAGTGTTATTCTTTTCAATCTGGTCGAACTCCTCATTCATGGCATTTATCCAGTCTTTGTCTTCACGGGCTTCATTAAAGCTTTTTGGTTCAATTGTAGATAAAATGCCACATGAGACTTTTCGGATTCATGAAAATTTTCTTTCTAGTCTGAGACCCTTTGTTCTCATCACCAATGAGTTGACTTTCGGGAGGATTCTTTCTAATAATTCTGGAGGAGGGCTTTCTGTTTGGTTGTTGGGTATCTCCTTCATCCTCTGGCTCAGATTCTTCCTCCAAGGGTCACAGGAGGAAGAATCTGTTCTTCATCTTCATCATCCAAGCTTGACTCTTCATCATCTTTGTGACTGTTGTCTTCATGACATTCTTCATCTACTTTAACATCTATCATACAGCCATTCTATGCGGTCTCTTGTTATAGCATCTGTAGCCTTTACTATTTGTAGCATATCCTAAGAAAGATTCCTTCATCAACCCTGTCATCATACTTACCCAGTTTTCATCATTATTCTTGATGTAACATTTTGCTTCCAAAGACCTTGGGGTGCTTAGCGATTGGCGGGTCTTTGAGACCATAGATGATATGGAGTCTTATCAGCGTTTGGTCTCAAATGGTAGCTTTATTAAGAATGTGCACAGGCGAATGAATTGCTTCTACCGAAGCTTTGAGAAATATCAGCACTTTCTTTCATCATTGATGGGTGCCATTTTCTTTGAATTTGTTCTATTACGTCTTTCTACCCTCCATTTTTGGCGTTCTTGCAATTGTGGCATTCTCTTCGTGCCATGCTCATCAAATAAATCAGCAAGATTGCAGCAGGCTGAACTCTCCTCCTCATCGGATCGATAGCTTTTATTTTTCTTCGGTTTGATTTTGATCCAGCGGCTTTGAAGTGTTTGAACTTGGAAGCGGCAGGATTTCTCTTGAGGAGCAGCAATGGCCCATCAATGGAATAATCATCAATAACCAACATAAAATAATTTTCTTTGCATGTACCTTCCTTTCTTGATGGGCCACCACAGTCCATATGAACTAAGCGAAGGGGTTTAGCAGTGATGGAAAACTTTTGATTTAGCGGGTTAGAGACCGGTTTTCCCATTTGGCATAGCTTACGCACAATATCATGCGGTTTTGATATTTCGGAAAATCTCTTCGCTGCTTTCTGTTTCTGAGTTTTATCGGATGATCAAAGTGTAAGTGTCCAGTCTTCTGTGCCATAGCGACTTTCATTTATATTTACTTAGATGACATTCTTCTCTTCCCTCTTTTAGGATGTAAACATTATTTTACGTTCTTACTCCTTTGGCAACTAGTTTTCTGAGGAGACCTCTTTAATTTTTACAGTCTTTTACCCAGCGTTAAGCGAGAACTACATCCTTTATCACACATCGGCTTACAGGTAGGTTGTTAGCAATCCATCTACAAGTAACACGTTCTGGCTTTTCCCTTTCCATTTAACTCCGGACTAACCATTCTGTTCCTCGACCTTTCACGGTGCATTGTTTCCAAAGGTTACATTTCCGACTTCTTTCAGACAGGGGTAATAAACTTCTCCTTATCTCCGACATGTGCTGAACATCCGTTGTCAATGTACCGGGGATCCTTCTGTTTCTGGCCGAGGCACAAAGGTTACAATGAGACTTATCTTTCTTTCTCCATACATTTTGTTCAGGCGTATATTTACGTTTTAATTAAGCATGCAATGCTGAAATTGCACTCACAGCTGGCTACGTGTCCAAAGTTAGAGGAGTTGTAGCATTTTGGTTCATTGTATAAGGAATCAAATGGATTAGTATTCTGTGTGGTATCCTGCTTTACACGTTGGTAGGGAACCACGATCTTTGTGATGATATGCTATTTTTGACATCAATCTGTGAATACTTCTGAGATTAAAAAAACAGTCTGCAGCTTTGTGCCCAAATTTATAGCAGCCGAAACAATAACCATTGAAGAAATTAGCATGACTGAATCTTGGTTGATTCCTGGGAAGATAATACCTTGACTTTTGGTCCTTATGTTTGTAGTTCTGGTCTGAATTCTGAACTCAGTTATTTGACCTCTTTTCTGGGCATCTTGGTTGTACAAGTTTATTGATTGAATCAATATTTGCTCTTTCTTATTACTTGAGTCTGTTTTTATTGGAAAATGGACATGCTCCAATATTTTTATCTTAGACCCTTCCAACTACTTGCTGAGATGAAACTTAATCACATTGGATGATTACGTATTCTTTAACTTCTTCTTTGTTTTGCATCTTCTTCATATCCTATAGACCAAATTTATGCGTGGAGGTCTTTGTCTGTTTCAAATATTGTTTGGCTCCTCTGAAGCTTTGATACTTGGAAATATTATGATTGTACCAGGCTTGATATTTTCTAACTCCTTCTTAAAAGTTACAACTTCTTCTTCTATATCTTCACATCATGATCTACCTTGACTAAATTTGTTAGCGAGGACTTCTTCAATTTTCTTAACCTCTTCAAGTTCTAGCTTCAATGGGGGAATGTCTATTGTATTTGTTTCATCTCTTGGATTAATAAGCTGTTTTTGTTTTCTTTTCTTTATTCTCAATCCATTTATTTCTTCCAGAGACAAGTCAGCTCACCTTACATATCCACTTCGGTGTCCATATCATCCTCACGAACAATTTGGCTCAGAGTTCTTCTGTAGTACGCAGGCATGAAGTCATCTTCTTGGTTTCATGGGAAGATTCACTATCGGCGAGGTTTATTGGAATCATCATTATTTACACACAGACTTTTTTTTTTCTCCTTATGCTTATTTTTTGTTATTATATTTCTTCCATGGAACTCTTTCTTCATCAGCTGGGTTTGTTCTTTCCCTTTATGAGGACATTTGATAAAATGCCCACCACGGTTGAAACACTTAAAAGGTGGTTTTCCATTGTACTTTCCTGAACCAGTTTTTAACCTTCTGCAAATTGCACTTCGATTTCATCCATCTCGGACTTCGATTACTTTCTTTTTACGCTGATGATTCCCTAGATGAGTTTTGATGCGATGATCCTCATTTCATAAGCGGTTAAAGTTCCTAACAACTGATCAAGAGATAATGTCATGAGTTCACTCATCTCCTCTATTAGAGAGACTTTAGGATTTGAATCTCGGGTAGAGATCTCAAATTTTCGTACCGAGAGAGTGAGTCATCAATTGTTTCTCCTAAACCCTTATAGCATTTACCATTTCATCAACTCTCAAGAGAAACTTACTTATATTTTCATCCCTCATTTCATTCTTAATGATTTCAAATCTCGGTTTGTGAGTTTTGTAGCAGCATCTTTAACTTTCTCATTTCCCCTCATAGCTACTTATCGGTTTTTCCCACGTTTCTTTAGCATTTTGAAGATTCATTACTTTCCCAAATTCAGTTGACCGGACCAGGAATAGCATTCATAGCTTTGCATTAAATGTGAACTCTAATTTTTCATCTTTAGAGCGAGAAACACAGTTGGTTTGTATATCCTGTTTCTACTACTTCCCAAACATACATCCCGGAGACATTAAGTGTGTTCTCATCCTAACCTTCAGAAGGCAAAATTTGTGCCATTAAAATGGGTGCCTTGTTGGTTGAACCATCACTTATTAGTCATGATTTCTCTGCTACGATCTTCCCTTACACTAAAAGGAACAGCTCACGATACCAATTGTTCTGGTATGAACTAGCGAATCGATTAGTGTAGATTATTAACGGTTACTCTCATTTTTACTTTTGAATCATGAATCTTAGTGGCGGTGAGTCTTTACTGTGAATTCAAGAGTTATAAACATAAAGCAGATATTATAAAGAACAACAATCACACGGCTTGTTCATTCCCTGCGTATGAGACACAAATTTTTCAAGAGAGCCCAACCGAGGGAAAAACCTCGTCTTCTTAAGATGTTCGGCAAGCTTCAACTTCGTTTACATCTCATCTTTTATGAGCGCCAACTCATATAGGCTACAACCTATGATTTCCAACACCATGCAGGCGCACCAGCTCCCCGCGGGGAATCCCGGTGCCAGGTGGAAACGGAGCTTCTTTGCCGGCCTGGTGAATAGAGGCACCAACCTTGATTCCTACAAGCACCCTTGCGGAGAAAGAGACATCGTCTCCTAACCACCCTATCACCCTAGTTTCTTGAATAAAATCTTTCTCAAACCAATTTGCTTATTATGATATAGCTTACTTACCATTTATGCTTTATGCTGCTCGATTTTAACCATCTCACGATCTTCTTAATTTCGATACAAATTACGTTTTGTTGGTTTGATCTCTTTCGGCTTCAACTTGTCATCTGAGACCCTCATTCTCAGCTCCTTCTCCTGTTACGCGGGTTCTTCTCCTTCTTTTCTCACATCAGAGCTCTCTATCTCTCTCACTTCAAGCGGTAACTATTCATCTATGTTCCGGTAGCATTATATAGATTCACCATGTCACGGAGGGTTTTCCATCGTTCCTCAGCTCAACTCCGGTTCCTTTTCTTTCATTCTTTCTTCCGCTTTTGCATGCTATCATTCTCCTTGATTTTCTGAGCTGACTCTTTGCATGCCTTCTCATGCCACATCATGCTGTAGCGTGTTCCTCCTGTCTTGACTGCTAGTCTAATTTTAGACTAAAGTCTTTCTGCTTTTCTTAACTCCAGCTGCGGTTTCCTTTTTCTTTTATTAGTTCTTCTGCTTTTCCCATGCGGTGTTCTCCACGATTTTCAGGCCCGGCTCTTTACTCTGCCTCCTCTACACATGCCACCTCATACCTTGTTGTGTTCCGGTGATGGAGTGTTCCAGCATGTGTGTTCCGGCATGCGTGTTCCAGCGGTCGTGTTCCAGCGCTCGTGTTCCAGCACCTATGTTCCAACATTAGGTGTTCCGGTGATTAGGTGTTCCCGTGGTCGTGTTCCGGCTGACCGTGTTCCGGCATTAGGTGTTCCGGCAGTTGGTGTTCCGGCTATGCGTTTTTTAGCATCACGTTCCGACCTCTATGATTCGGTGTGTTGTGTTTGGCATCTACGTTTCAACATTTATTGATTGACATTTGTGTTTTGACATCTACGTTTCAACATCGTGATTCGGCATTTGTGTTTTGACATCGTTTCAACATCGAGATTCCCTGACATTTTGTGTTTCGGCATCGTTTCACATCGAGATTGAAGGCATTTGTGTTTTGACATCTACGTTTCGGTATCGAGATTCGGTACATGCAGTGTTCACCATACACAATCGATTGCCATCAATGACAACCTTGATGTACTAGCGTCATCTACATTTGTAGCCATATTTCCAACAAAATTCCTATGTTGTTGTTGGTGTCACTGATGGTGTTTCCATTATAATCCATGTATGATGCTACTATTATCTCACATCATTCCTTTTCAGACATTGTAAGTGCTTTAGCATGCTTAGTGCTTTAGCACGCTTAGTGATTTAGATAAGTTGTTAAAATAGAATCATTACCTTGTTAATGGTTAGGATTATGATGACACCACTTCTCTACACATTGTTTCATTTGATGGATTTGTTGAAGGTTTCAAATGTTCATTAAAACAAGATATATTTATTAACGATATCTGTCATTAAGATAATTCTATTAATTACTTTTACCAAATTACAATTTATATGATAAGTTTTAATGTAATTTAGTTTATAGACAGTGAAAACATATATATATATATATATAAATTTGCATTTATAATCCATTGTAAAGATGTTATTTTCATAATCCTAATGTAGATCTAATTGAAAAGAATAAAAATTTAATCTACATGAAAAAAAAAATTGAAAAGAATAAAAATTAATCTACATGAAAAAAAAATTAATCTACACATGAAAAAAAAAAAAAAAGTGATATAAAATAACAACCATACTGATTAACTAGTCTAGAAATAAATTTCCCTAAGAACAAAATAAATGAATTACTAGAAATAATTTAAAAAATAGTAGTTATCAAGAATAATTCAATAAGGTGATGTCAAAATAGATAGAAGATGGAGATCAATGTCAAGATAACATGAACATGCGTAGAAAACACGAGGAGAGAGAAAATAGGTCACTTTACTAGACTAAGGTAAAAATTTAATCATATTATTAATAGAGTTTGTTAATAAAAATAACAACTTGGTTTGCCCAACCCTCGTTTTAATGTTTAAGTTTAGATTATTTATAGATGAAAGATCACAACTAATGTTTAAGTTTAGATTATTTATAGATGAAAGATCACATGTTGTGAGATACTATCTTAAATTCATCAATAAATTTATATATGATAAAATAGTGATTTTGTTTCTTCAAAATTCAACATTAAATAATATAAAAATTATTTAACGAAATAATACCTTTAATTCATCGATAAATTTATATATAATAAAAAATAAGTTGTTATGTTTTTTCTATATAAACATTAAACACTACAAAATATTTGTAAAACAACATTAAACAATACAAAATATTGTAATATTTGTAATAAAAAAACTAACTATGATAAGTGAATGACGAATTGAATACAATAGTATTTGACCTTGACTAATAAGTCTCCATGCTTTATATTTTGTAAAACAACATTAAACAATACAAAATATTGTAATATTTGTAATAAAAAAACTAACTATGATAAGTGAATGACGAATTGAATACAATAGTATTTGACCTTGACTAATAAGTCTCCATGCTTTTGGTTGATCTCGATAATAGTGTTCATGTGAGACAAGATCAATGTTCGATTAGAAATAAAATCACCTTCCACTTCTCTAGGGAATTAATAATTTAGCTAGTAGACCTAACCCTTGCAAAGTGCCAACATTAACACTACTATCAGCAACCTTTCATAAATTGGTCAACGACTCTAAAAATCGTGGCGTCAATGATGAACACACATCATATGGAACTCTCAACATATGAGGTGTCATCCCATAGCCTCATCCACCTAATGACCATATAAGAACTTTGAAAAATAGAAATAAAAATGGTTCAATATAGATGGGATTAATCGGTACGACATCGGGCTATATGTTTTTGCATGGCTTGGATTTATGGTATCGTTTTTTCTACCCAAAGTTGTGGGATTTTCATTTTCTTGGAGTTTTTAGGTAATCGGCCCATTTGCAATGTTAAAGAAACCAAGTGTGGTGGGAGTATTTGGTAATTTCATGGAATCTCATAATGTAAATTAAATTTAATGATTTTATTTATTTATTTTATTTTTGGTAAATTTTTAATAGTAGAGGATTGTTTTAGTTTTATTTTATTTTTCTTCAAAGAGTTGAATAATAAGGAGAAACATATAATATGTTTCTTTATTATTATTCCATCACCCTCCCTCATATATATTATGTTTTCTCTAGTATTTCCTCCCTCACCACCTTCATATTCAAATAAATTTTTTTATCATATTTGAAAAAATTCAAAAACCTGATGATTTTATTTGTTATAAGATTAACTTATTATTTTTACTATGCAATATGAATAAACTTATTTCTATGCATAATTGATCATCATTGATTATCATAAGTTCATCTTAACTCTAATATTTTTATTTATTTCTTAACTTAACTACTCCATGTTTATAAATCTTAAATTAAAGTAATCTTTATAATAAATAGGAAAAATAAATTTATAATTAAAAAATAACAAAAATAATAATAATAAAATTATATATATATATAACTTAATTTTTATAAGATCTCAATTTTTTGTTGATATATAACTTAATTTTTATAAGATCTCGATTTTTTTGATATATAACAATTTTTTATAAGATTTCAATTTTTATTTGTCTTCTTTTCCTAATAGTTAAGAGACAAACTTATAATATTTGAATTAGTATAGTTGAATGGACCATGGATTTAATAGTGTGTGTGTACAAGCTAATGATGGTATCTAGGACCCTATTGGTGTAATGCAAACACTGAAGAATTTAGTATTAACTTGGAAAGATAATTGAAGATACTTTTACGAACTATAACCCAACAAAGCGACCGAGAGAACTTTGCGGCCCGCATTTCCTCTATGGCCCACAACAATGGATAAGCACTTGTTGCAGGTCACATGGGGACTTCTTCTCTCAGCTCTCAGGTGTCTCCGGTAATTTTCTAGGTCATGCTTCAGAAGACTTCTCTTGGCTAGGCGATGCCAGAAATTTCGGGGTCGTCTACAGCACCAGTACTTGACCTTCAAGATCCTGGATCCCATCCCTCTTTCCACATCCAGAAGGATTTCCCTCTCCCTTTGCTTGTTGTCTTCCTTTCACCTCCTCCCCTGCAAATGTTTCCTGGTCTTTTCCCAACCTCATGATACCAAGGTTCCCATTTCCCCCCTCACTCAAACAAAGTTTTTACTCG
>SNQJ01S0116353.1:14914-27885 GCA_010110895.2 Picea sitchensis | reverse complement strand
TATGATTTTGAAATCGTCTATAAAAAAGGGAAGCAAAATGTTGTGGCAGATGCACTCTCAAGGAAGGATGAATATGTTGAGGCCTTTCTCTGTGATATCTCGATCATGCAACTTGATGATAATAGAAGCAAGGGATGAATGGAAGAATGACGAAAAAAGTGTGGACTCTCATTCAAAGGTTGCAGTGGGATTCTAGTACATCATATACATTTACATAGAAAAATGATTCACTATGGTACAAAGATCACTTATATTTATGTAAGAACTCCCAACTCAAGAAAAAGATACTAATGGAATTGCACACCTCTCTAGTAGGAGGGCACTCGGGATTTTTAAAAACCTACCATAGGGTCAAGAAGGATTTTTTTTGGGATGGCCTTAAAACTGATGTTCAAAGTTTGTGGGAGAATGTTTGGTTTGCCAACAAAATTAGGTGGAAACAATTAAGACCCCGGGTCTTTTACAACCATTAGCCATCCCAAGTCAGTGCTGGGAGGAGGTTTCCATGGATTTCATCATAGGGTTACCGAAGTCTAAAGGAAAGAGTGTCATCATGGTGATTGTTGATAGACTGACTAAGTACGCACACTTTTGTGCACTCTATCATCCCTTCAAATCTAGTACAATTTCCACCGCATTCACAGAGACAGTTCAAAAGCTACATGGCAGCCCTAATATTATTGTAAGTGACATAGATCCCATCTTCACGGGACATTTTTGGACAAAGTTATTTTCTTGTTTAGGTACTCAATTGACTCATAGCTCATCCTATCATCCTTAATCTAATGGAAAAACTGAGATAGTGAACAAATGTATGGAAGACTACCTTCATTGCTTTGTCTATGATAAACAAACACAATGTTTTAAATGGTTACCCTTGGCAGAATGGTGGTATAACACTTCCTTTCATACTGCAACAAAAATGACACCATTTATGGAACTCTATGGGTACCACCCTCCTTCCATCACTTCTTCTCTAAAAGAAAAATCTAAGGTTCAAGCAGTGGAAGATCACATCGAGCATCAACAAGAAGTTATCCAAATATTAAAGGACAACCTGACCATGGCACAAAATCGCATGAAACAACAAGCAGATCAACATTGTAGTGAAAGAAGATTTGAAGTAGGGGATTGGGTGTTTTTAAGACTACAACCATACAAACAAATGTTCCTCAAGCAAGCCAATAAGGATACTAAATTATCATCAAAGTACTATGGCCCTTATAAGGTGTTGCAAAAGATTGGTACTATGGCATACAAATTGGAGTTGCCTGCATCTTCACGAGTACACCTAGTTTTCCATGTTTCATTCTTAAATAAGGTTATAGGTGACAAGATCCCAGTTCAAACTATATTTTCAGAACTTGATGAGGAAGGAAAAATCATATTGGAGCCTGAAGCCATCATTGACACAAGAATTTGCCAGCTGAGGAATAGATCCATTTCAGAGTGTCTCATTAAATGGAGGAAACTATCGGCTAAAGATTCCACTTGGGAAGATGAATCTTTTATACAAAAGCATCTAGATTTAGTCAAGCGTTGTGGAAAACACTTGTCTCAAGGGGAGGGGCATGTTAATCCCTAAATAATGGCTCATTACCCCTTAATTGGGGCACATTACATTAGTAATGTTATTTTATTTATGTCGGCTTTAGTCCATTAGTTGTAATTATACCTCCTAGTCTCCTATATATACCAAGGAGACATTTTCATTTGGAATCATCTTGTAATTGAACATTTATGTGAGCATAAGGAGGTTGCCCCTCGAAGAGACTTATTATCTGAATTTATCTATTTTTCAAGTCATTGAGTACTTATTTTGAGGTTTTTCTATGCTATAATGATATTTCGTTCCTAACAAAATATGCTTTAATTCAATTTGGATTCAAGTATATAAAGGCTTCAACTATACCTTTTAATTGAAATCCTCTCAAGTAAAACGATCTATAACTGACCTTTTGGAGGAGTGAAAAGATCAAACCCTCATTGGAAACTAATCACCCCTATGTTCAGATCATCAATCATCTCCCCAGTCAAAGAAGTCCATTATTTATAGTGCAAATCCTCAATATGTTTCTTAAGAATTTTTAGATTTACAAAATAACAAAGATCCAGGACGTCTAGTGTACATAGATCATCTCCCGCATAATGCAATTATTCAATAGGGTTGGGTTTAGAAGTCCGAAGATGCAAATTTCAGAATCACAGGTTACAATTTAAATAACATAACCCCTAACGTTATGGATTACAGAACTTGGGCCACACTCTAACGATGGAAACCAGGTCATCCCTCGTAAAATATGAGCTTGCATTTCCTAAGTAAAAAATACATGAACAATTAATTATCATCTTCCAGAATTCAGATCCGAGGGAAAAATAGGAGCAATAAACAATGGATTTGTCGAACGTTATAAGGAATCGGTATGATGAGGATTTCCTAAGTTATAGGGATCGAATCCTATGAATGAGCATGGTGGGGATGATGACTAGGATTTCTAGATGGGAGTTGAATTTGTTTTAGTAAAACAAAAACAACATAAACACACAAAATCTGGTTCCCAACAAATGCACATTCTCTTTTTCTTTCAAACAATGCCTTGTCCTCCTTCTACTCCTTCTACTCTATTTTTGTTTTGTGTAGATAAAAATTCCATTTATTAATCATGAAGTAAAAATATGACTGCAATACAAGGATCTCTACTCAGAATCGGTATCGAAATTTAGGATACTTTGGCATATTTTTTAACGAAGGCATGACGCTCAAGTATTGTACAATCCCATGAATTAAAATTCTGAATCCTGGGAAATTAAACAATCTAATAATCTATGGTTGATGATCAACATTCGATGATCAAAAGAATTACTTTTAACTTAACCAACATAAAATTCAATTCACACTTTGCTTCAACACAATTTCATGAGAAATCACCCATGAAAATAAAAATGTCTGGTTCACATTATGAGAAGAGGATGAATAAAATTTCAATCACTCTGCACAACCATTATATTCATATATAATTTACAAATCTAACCATACGTTTGTGCTGGGTTATTTGTCATTCCATCAACAATTAAAATTATACAACCATTATAGAGAAATTTTGATCAATAACATTTTTGTATTTTGTTCAAATTATGGGGAAGTATTGGTTAAACTTCGATTTAACCAATTCTTTCGAAATGATGGAAATAATGCCTATAAATAATTCTATTAAAAAACAGACACAAAACGTTTCTATTCATTAAATCATTGGATATAATACCATTCCGGTAGTAATATAATTATACACCATTTACAGGTTATATGCTCTAAATTTGAATACATCAATCTAAAGTACAATCAGTATATGTATCTACACTGTATAATTTACTAAAATAATTAGAACAGTAAAATATCGTAACCAGGAAAACTTGATGATAGGTGAAGTTGATCTTCAACTTGGAGGGTTGCATTGAGTCCTTCCTTTCCTTCTAATCAAGTGACTTCACAGGTACCTCCTAGCCAATGCTAGGTGTACTCTTCTTCACCCTTAGCCCCCCAAGCCGAAAAGGGGTCACACACAAGAAACCAACAAACAATAGCTCCAAGGCTTTCCTCACAAGGAAGAGCTTCCACTCTTTCACAAAGCTTGGTATCCCAACTCTCACAAGTAAAACACAGTCCACAAAAATTTGGAAGCATAACATTACCAAGAAAAAGTGAGATCCATTTCCCTTCTACACTATTTGTTTTATAGAAATTTCTTCTCTGACACATGTCCTCATGAACAAATAATTAAAATTTTAGATTAAATTAATTATTATTATTCACCCACACACTTGTCACACTCTCCCCAATTTGCACAAGTAATTACCATTTTTATTTTATTTAAAAGGTCAGTTTCCCTCACATTCCCCATTGTGTTCCTATTTTCTCTCATAGTTGTCCCTTTGTTCCCCAAATTCTTATTTAATGAGTGTTTCCTAACTACATATTAGTTAGAGTTGCATTAGGAGTCTGCTTCTAGTTAGACTAGTGGTATGTTGACTCAAGATTATATTCTATGTACATCTATTCACTCATGTTATTATTTATTTCTATTTTAAAAATCCCTTTTATTAATTTCATGTACATATGTGCATTTTATCCAACTTTTAGATTTTTATTCACATTTTTCCTAGAGATTGATTTTATCTCAATTTTTTTAATTATCCCTTTAGTTAAACTTAGACATAGACTTAGGCTTATATTTTTGTTAGACTTTATATTTAATAACTTACTGTTTAATTAATTGTTTTAATCCAACAAGGTCTAATCATTTCAATGTTTTCTAGGCCACCTAGATTTATTGACTCAAGTTTTAATTACGTGACGTGCCTTTCAAGATGCACCTCTATGCTCCAAGGGTGCCACTCACCTTAGACTAGTTTTGGAAGTTTTTCCGACCCTTGGAGTCAACACTCCATTTGGTCGACCTTGTGAGAGACTAAGGGCTTCTAAGGAGCAAGGACTTTGCCTTATTGCGTGCCCCTTAGAAATATTCATGAGAGATTGTCTCAGTCCTCCCTCATGACATCATGCACCTATCGAAATAGGTAATAGTTAACCTACAGTTCAGGTCACGACGAGAGTGATAGTAGGCTATGACAGGGACACTACCACACCTCTCCCTCAACTGTTCGGTTTCTGTGCATGACCTCTTTACTCCTTATGCGAGTCGTATTAGCAAGCATCGCTAGCCTGCATCCATTGAAAAAATATTGTCAATAATCCATATACATAAATCATAATGAATGAATCATATATCACATGTGTGTAAAATGAAATATTAAAAAAAATACAATCCACTCCATGACTCAATCCAGAGGCCAAGGAAGTCCATTGATGCCATCAACATCCATAACCTGTCATGTGTCCTGCACACTCAGGAAAGTGTGTCAATAGCATTTTCCAATACATAGACATCAAAATATCAACAAGTCACGACACATCATCATCATCATATATAACCTATAATTGAAACGAAATCATAATATACCATAACTGGATCACTTGCACACAAGTGTCCTCAAATAATAAGTCAATAAAAGTGTGCTCAGTGGAACGGGATGTTACAAACAACCTGATATCCCAATCCCTTGACATCTTGGAATATCGATTGATCTGATGATATGGTTTTATCTGATTGTACCTAATTTTACTTTACATTTAAATAAACCCTTCTCAGATCCATTGATAACCTGATAGACCGATCTCTCAATGTAACACTCTTTCATACCGTAACGCTCTGAAACCAAATTGTAACGCCCCCATTCCAGGCCGGGCAGGCGCTACTTCGTGGAATAACAACCTCATACTTAATTCTATATATAAGCCATGAATTTAAGAAAATGAAACACATTTAAACTCAGAGTAAATATAAGAATTATTGCTACTATAAATAATCAATGGCTTTAACATTAATTCGTATGCATAGCAGAATACATGATAAATATAAATACACAGACATGCATAAAAGTAATTAAAACATCATCTGGTACTTATCTTGAAACGGTGGTAATTCCACCAACCAGGTGCAGGCCTTCCATGAACTTCCCAGCCTTAGACCACATTGCTCATCAAGCTCAATAGTGGGTCGCCCCCGAGCTGGGACTAAGCTCCACCCCCAAGACAAGGAATCCTAGGCTAGGCTAAGGTTATAGGGTAAACACATAGTCACAAGGAAGGAATTATCTTCCAGTAACCACGCATACTCATTGCTCACAGACTCTCCTTCCCCACATGCCTTCTCCACCCCAGGAGTATACACCTTCTTTGTCACCTAGACAGTCCTTCAGCTGCTAACCTCCCTTGCCTTGGGTTTCAGCAACAGACAGGACCGGAAGTCTTAGAGCTCTGTGGCAGCTACAAGGTTCCTTCAAGGAGTTCTCTCCTTCCTGTGCGCACTCTCTCACCTAGAGAGAGTTGTTCACAGGCCCAAAAACCTGTTCTTCCAACTTCAACCACCTCTCTCACCTGGAGAGAATGTTGTAAAAACTATCTAACAAACCACATAGGATCAAACACTACACGTCCACCACAATCAACGGGAATCCAGACACAAACACCCCAGGGCAGCTACAGACAGGTGCAACAACATAACCAAGCTTAGTAGGGACGGGACACTTATGTTTTCTCAATCTGGCAACACGATATAGACTCACACTCTGGATTCTCAGAGATGCATGACGAGTTGTCCATGCAGGGGTCGATTCAAACTCCATGGTTTAGAACAGAGAAGGGGTGTACCGACTTTCCATAACAAACACAGAGTTTTTCCCGAAATCAACACAGGCTTCTGGTTCAGGGGATGTACAGTTCAGAAGATGAACGAGGTATCTTCCCGAGGTCAAACTGGTTCACACTTAGATGGTCGAGTAGAATGGAGGAGAACCCCCCACCATGGCTCATCTCAGCCGTTTTATTTGCATGGGCTTGGGTTGACACTTGCCACCTATGAATCTACATGCTTCCATCAACATGCATTCCTCCCACCATTTGGAAGTCACATGTCCTTCCAAAATAACTTAGGATAAAAACATATTATTCACATGTCTTTTTGGAATAATATTAAAATATTATTCCCAAGACTTAAGCCCTTAGGCTCCACGCTTAGCCCCTCTTCCCACCTTCCGCCCCCCTAATCCCTTGCCCACTCTATGGAAGCGTAGTCCCCCATCACTCATTCATCGTGGTCGGTCTGCACACGACGATGTTTATATTTTGTTAATGTTCTGCATTGATACATGTACAAAATCAAGCTCTTGGCCTTCAACCCTTAGGCTCTTTCGCCTAAAAATCACATAAGCCCACCAACTTATATAAACTTGTCTCACCAGCCTATAAAACATTTTTACAACTCATTTCGTAAACAAGATATACAACTAAGCTCAACCTTGGGGACATTACACTCAAAATCCCTGATACCTAACATACCTACAGCTACAGACACAAAATACCGAATCAAATTTTTTTAGAGTATACATCATCTCAAATTTTATTTTCAAATATCCCCGATCCTTGATCTCCTAGTCACACCATATTGGGATTTCATTTTACCATATCTTTTTTTCACAACAAACATCAACGTTGGTACCCCGATCCCCAGTATTCCAGTGATCATAACACCCAAAATATATCATATCAAAGGTTACTCTTAGGTTCATTTTCTTTCTCTTCAATAAAAGTTCCAATCCTTGGTGCTTCGATTAAATGATGAATCACTAATTAAAATAAATCATAATAAGCACATCATGTTATTTTTTTCTCTATTTGAAGATATAAGTTTATTCCTTAAAACCTCCCGGTGACCTGATACCCAACAATAAACTTTCCCTCACAGGTTTAAACTACCAAAACTATCTTGTCCTTCATTATGGCTTTTGTCACGACTATTATGAACATTAAATGAATGTTAATGAAGCATCAATTTTAGAATTTTAATGCATTAATCTTCTCCAACTCACGCATAAATTTACTAAGGTAGGTTTTAGTTTGATAACAAACCTTGATTGCTTGAGCATAGAATATTAGTTTTCACCATTTTCACCAGGATTCCCTTCCACTAGTTAGTATTAGAGTTCTTTTTAATTTACCAAAACCTGTTAGTTGTTTTAAAAAAATAAAATATGCATATCATTGTCTACTTGCAGAAATTTCAAAGAAAGAATAAATAAAAAAAGTAAGGCAAAGAAACATAAGGACGAGGAGGACGAAATAAAAAAGAACCCCAACTCAACATTCTTCTTAGATACAACATTCAATACAAGTGAAATAAATAGTCTAGAATGGAGCCAAATATATTCATTCATCAAAGAGGGATATTTCACTAAAGAAGACAAATCAGATGCATACGATTTGGTTGACATCATATGATCTAAACTTCACAAAATTTCTACCATACCAACCATATTTCCCTACTATGATATGGTACAATGGATAATCTCTCATATTGATATCTCTACATGTACTATTGTTAATTCGTCCAACCAAGTTGTTGGTTCCTTTATGCCTGAGGATGTTAGTAATATGCATAAGTTAATCCCACCCACATTCATGCTTGATGACAATTTCATTAAATATTTCATTAAGAAAAATGTTGAAAAAGAGGAACTACTAATGGATGATTATATTAAGGAATGGTGGTATGATCCCAGTTATTTCAAAATAATAAGTAACAATATCTACCCTATCCCTAGAGTAAAAAAATCCCCCATATTGGTTGCCATAATGCTTTGTCATCTATATGGCAAGAAATATTCTTTTAAATTCAATATAAGTTGGGTTCCTCTCGTCCACCAAGTCCTCATAGGGAATGTTTTCAATTAGGCTCATATACTCTATACCAATGTCAAACAAGAAGTGCAAAACTCTCAAGAAACACATCCAAGCTTCTTCACGTCTGCATATTTAGTTGATGCCATTTGTGTAGTTACCCCTTTCCCCCTTTTAGCTTGGATTTGGTCTCCCTATGAGGTATATATTCACTTTTAATAATCCAAAATTTGGGAAATCAAATGTAAAAATTATCTATGACATCTGCAGTTTCTTTATGATTCCCTTGCATCTACTTTTGAAAAACCAACCATCCCCAAGATTCACCCAAGAGGCCATGGATGCTATAAAATAGATTGGTGATTGGTTTGTAGATGAATAATTCTCATACATAAGGATTTATAGTTGTGAAGGGCCTCCTCATATTTTACCCAAGTATGTCCCAGACAGACTAGAATTAAGAGAAATTACATATTAGATTGTTAGTGTCAGCATTGCAACCATTTTGGTAAAAAATTAGAAAAAGAAATGGCATACTTCCCCAATTCTCCTAGGAATTTATGCCTTGTAAAACACAAAACATGCTCAAAAGGAAGTATATCAATTAGATAGAATTTGGTTGGCCCAAGGAGATTTTAAAAACATGATCTGACAAAGGTTGTCAGAAAAATGTGTTACGGTCAAGAGAAAAGCATATATTCATGAAGATAATCCCTTTGATATTATTTTCTAGAGAGCCACAAGTTTTCATGAAATATCTCAGAGAGTTGATGCTATTAGAAACAATTCTAATTTCTTAAATTTTATTGAATGGAAAGTTAAAAGAAAGAAATATTTTCTTAAGGAAAAGAATAGAAAGCATGGGATTGAAGAAATTGAGGAATATGACGATGAGAATGAGGATAAATCATCTGATGAGAATGAGTATAAATCATCCAAGTTTGAAACATAAACAAATCAAATGTTTCTACAGTAGAAACAAAGATGGATAAAGTTTCACAAAAGGATGCAACTTGAGAAGATGATTTAAACAAAACAACTATACAAACTCCTTACAAGAGGCTTGAAGCGACTACAAAATTTAACACCGACACATACATGGAACACTCTCAAACAACAATTATCCCAATTAATTATCCTATTGATACTAATTCCAAAAATTCAATTACTGGAAGATTGAGTACAACTTCTGTGGATCTTAACAACATCTAACCAATACAAGATATTGTCTTATCTTTAGAAAACTATGTTTTTTTATGGCAAAACCAAAATTATAGAAAGGAGAAAGTCCAAAAAGAGGAAAATGACCCACCAACGAATAAATCACACAAGAGGTAACACAATTATGGAATTATGCACATTTGAATGCTGAAGAATTTATAGAAGAAGTTGTTGATGCCTTAGGGGCATTTGGTAGTGCAAATAAGTGGTTTATGGGAAAATTGTCTAACCAGTTAGATAAAGAGAAAAATAGAGTAAAAGAGATTCAAGAATAGGAGAGGGTATAAGAAGGCATTTGGACACAAAAGCATGAATATCATATTAAGGATCTCGCAGAATTAAATAATCTCTCTCAAAATACCATTGTACAATTGACAACAAAAATAGATGAGATTAAAACTGAAGATGACATATAGATAACCCTATTTCTTAGTGAGAAATAAAACATGAGAAAAAATTATGACAATTAGGTGGATTCCTTGATTGGTAAATTAGAGGAGATGAAAATCAAAATTGATAATTTAGAAATCGTAGAAGTAATGGAGCTTAATACCAAATTATCCTCCTCACAGGTATTATTTTATTCAAAACTGTATGTCATTAAATCTCAACATGAACAAGTCCTGGATTTTTCTGCAGAGTCTCAATTATAATAGAAAAAAGAAAAGGATTTCCAAATTATATTTGATAATATGAAAAGATGGGAAGCACAAAGAACTAGTTTTCCACCAAGGTACTCCAAAACGTTTGAAAAATAAAAGATTCAAACACAAGCCTCACTTGACTCCTGGAAAGCATTTGTTTTCACATGGTTTCATTGAAGAAACAATTAAAAAATGTTAATTCTTATGGGATTCAACATTATATATCATTGAAGAATATGATATGCCTCACGTGAAATTTATCGGAAGATCATTGCCTTTATCAAATTGTCTTACAGATGTGAAACAACAGATAGACTCAAGGGAAAATGAAAACAATAATTTGAGTTTTTGGAATCTAGAAAGTGTTAAAAAAATTCTTCCTCGTCCAACAAAATGTTCAAAAGAAAGTGATACTTTTTTTTTTATCAAAGTTTTTATCTAGACAAGAGGAAATTTCTAAGAATATATATCGATGCAAATTAAACAAGGAAATTCTCTAGCCTCCGTTAATTTCACTTGTGTTAGAAAAAGTTTCTTTATGAAAAAGTGAAAAATGAAAGGGGAAAAAGTCATCACATGTGTTGCTAGAACTGAGGAGACTATCTCTCCTTAGTATTAGCTAAGAAATCAAATCAAATATCTAGGCCTATCAATTTGATCAAATGATGGAAACAATTCGACAACCTAACATTGTTTCTTCTATTTATTGTAATTTTGTAGAGAGACCAAAGGGTTGGAAGTTCTAGAAAGAAGGCTATGTGCACTTTAATCTTTGGAGTTTTGAAGACTTGGAAGTGGAAATTACTATATAATGTTTTACTAGTTTTTGTACTATTATTCAAGACTAATGAAATATTTATTTTGAAAGGCACATATTTCTTATGTCAGATTTATTTATGAATGAAAGCTTTATGTTCTCGATTTCTGCACTCTTGTTAGAATTTTGAGAAATTATTATGATTAATTCATAACTGAATTTGATATGAATAATCAAAAGTTGAATATGAGTATACACATTAATGACTGTTAAGTAACTATTTTCTCAATTTGTTATTGAGATGCATAAGTTTAAATTGTTGTTTTGACAATAAGAACTATTTTTGAAGTCTGGGAATTCATCCTCATTTCACGTTTAATTTATATTATTGAATATGAGTATGCAGATTGGTATTTTCTTATTAACTATTTACTAAGTTAAAATTGAGATGTATTTATGTTAATAATTATCAATCTATTTGAACTATTTATGTGGCTTGTTAGCTCATCTTTATCTCATATTCATCATACTCATCTTCTTGCTTCTCACTGGAATACTATGAACAATTTATGTATTCTGGTAAGGATAGTGTAGTCTTAGAATATAATTAGATTATTCTTTCCTTTTCTGTAAAGTATCTTAGAACAACTTTAAATGAAAGTCTCTTTTCAAGGAGAAAATCCCCTTAGTGGCAACATAACCCACATACTGGTGAGTATCTCCATACCAAATGTGTACATGCCTAATTGGGGACTTGACTGGGTGATTCCTACACATTGACTACCAAGAATTTTTCTAGACATCATCAGAGAACTAACCACCATTTACAAATAGTTGTTCTCTCTATCAAAAGAAGGCCATGAGGGATTCTCAATATTAATTAAAAAAATATTCTCTCTTGAAACAATTCTTGAGTTTATACAATGTTTGAAGGGACACTACAAAAAACTAGCCACCATTTACAACAACTAGCAACTAGCCACCATTTACAAATAATTGTTCTCTATATCAAAAGTTCGCACTGAGGGCTTCTCAATATTAATTAACACAATATTCTCTCTTGAAATAGTTCTTGAGTTTATACTTGATTTTTTCATCTCGGCCTTGATTTCATGTGGATTCGTCTCACCGCAATAAGTTCTTAGAGTCTAAAGCATGTGGCAGAGAGTTTCAATTAGTGAGTCAAGATAATGAATAAAAGATACTAAAGCATGATTTGGTTTTGTTTTGAGCCACTAAACTATTTCATCTTCAACCTCAAGTGATTTAGTTAATTGCATTGCATTGAGAGTGCACCTCTCTGCAACCAGATCTTGGTAATTTAGATCAACAGTAATGATTGATGACTTTCTACCTATTGAGTTTTTATGTTAGCCTAATTTTGAGATCTTAAATTTTATATTTAACCAAAATAGTTGGATCTAAACAAGCTTGGTTATTAATAACAAACTATGTTGTTTGCAAACCAATCACAAGAACCGAGAATATTAGCTTTGGTTTCTAGTTTCTTTTATAGGGGGTATTATTCTAGAAGAAATAAAACTGTGTGCCAACATCAAATGGGAATAAACTATTTTACTAGCTTCTCTCGAGTCACACCTCTAATTGTTATATGAAACAAGTTGAATTTATTGACATGTTTTTAACTATTCTTCTTGAACATTGTGTTGTTATTGTCACATTTTTGTAGTAGCATGGTAGCACCTATGGCAATCATCTTTGAATCTCTACATAATTGTTATGCTCTGTCCGATAATGTCTTTCTTGTATCTTCATAAATGATAAATCAGGAAAACTCTAGATCATAGTAATGGGAGTCCATCACAATTTCTTTTTCCATAAAAGGTGTCATTCATGTTTTGAGTTAGTCATATTAGGATGAGGGTAATGATATATGTTCTAAGTGTAATTCCTGATTTTTGAGAAGATATCCATATTTTTTCAATCGGAGACTTATGTATCAATATGATTGCTTTGGCATACTTGTTAGTGAAACTTGATTGATGTGCCAACAGAGACCCTAGAAATAACTTCTTCAATAGTTTAGAAAAATGTA
>SNQJ01S0116352.1:20107-37646 GCA_010110895.2 Picea sitchensis | reverse complement strand
TGATGAGAGGTTGTGAAATTCTTGGAAGAGATGATTCTTGAGATAGTTTTCTTTGAGCATTTGTGCTTTGCTGTTCTTGGAGTCACGGGCACGGAGGGCCAAGAAACCTAAAGGTTTCTTGGAGCTAGGAATCCGGCTAGGCTCCTAGTTGGCAGGGAGGATTCCGTTGTTTCACTCTGGGCAAGCGGGAAAACAATACTTGGAAGCGCCCAGAACTACACTACAACTGATGAGCTTCTACAACTAAGGAAGAGGTATTTTTCAGTGATATTTTGTTATTGATATTTTGGGTATACTTATGTTTTAAGTTCTTAAATCTTATTTCATCATGTTAATAGATTTATCATTGAGAAGATGTAGAAGAAATGTGCAAACAAAAATCAATGAAATGATGCTAAAACAAAATTGTTAATGTGTAAGTATTTAAATAAATAGTTAATTGCTTAGCATCCTACGGATGGGTGCTACATTGATCCATGAGGTAATGAGTCCATATATCATGGTATGTGTCACTCTAATTCTCAAAACATTTTAATATGCGCATTTAATTCTTTTTTCTTATAATGTGTGCTTGGACCTTATGATTTTCCACTTGACCACACCTAGGGGGGATGGCAAGTTACCCTAGTAAGCTAGTTCCCATAGGGTTTGAGTCTCCACTGGAGGGATTCATGAAAGGTCATCGTCCGTTCCCACCATACTTACCACTTTTCATATTTTTTCCCTCTCATCCATCCCATACACTGGTCCAGGCATTGGGTTGGCCAAATTATCAAAGGGTTGTACCTTACCTTGTGGGAAGAAGGGGTTAAAGGCCGAGAGGGTAAAAGTAGCTGGAAAAAGGTTAAATCTAAGAAGAATGAAACCATCAAATGCTTCTCCTAGGGATCCTCGAAAAAACAATAAAATTCTTCTCAACAAGAAACATCTGGACCTGTAAAAATAATAAAACAATACATAGTTAGAGGATTGGGGGTCTCATCATGAGCCAACCTATTAGGTTCATGGTCATGTAGCGGTATGAAACTACCATTCAATTGATAAACATTCTAGGGTAGTGGATATTGGTGGCATATCCAAGAGAAAGGGGGTCTCATCACGATCCAACCTTCTCATTTTCATGAAATGCTTGTGGGTAACATTGTCACCACTAGTCACCACGCCAGGGAAGTGTCCCCTAACTATCCTCTTGAAAGTAAAAGAGATAAGAATAAATAATAAAAGGAATGGATGTGCTTGGAAAAATTTTCATCCATGACAAGGTGAAACTCACCCTCTTCAGAGGCACCCACAGGTAAACATCCCTTACCACCTCATCCACTTACATGGCCTAGATTTGAATTCACCCGGGAACATCCTTCATCCAAATGAGCATTATCCCAATAGGACGTCCTAGCGTCCCCTCCAAGATTAGCTTGTAGAATAACATAATGTCTTTGAGCACTTGTCTGGGTAAAAGGGGTTTCATTCACATGTTTAAGTAACTTGATGATTAGATGTGATTGATATTTCTATGATCCCTGTGACTTATGAGCCCATGGAGGGAGTATATTTTGATGTTGCAGGGCCACATCCGATGGACATGTACATATGGGGAGATGATTATTTCAGACCTCCATAGGGATAAAATCCCACCTGATTGATGTTGTGACCCTAGCCTGGGGTAGAGACAGATCAGGGGTGTTGGCACATGGGCAGACCCAGGGTTCAACGCTTACAACAACGCACCAACAAAACCCTAACTACCGACCCTTTCAGAAACACCTGCGAAGCAGATGAAGTCTCACCCGAGGTAGAGGCAGGGGTGGTTGTAGGACTCAGATGTTTGTAACCTTAGCTGAGACACAGATCTGTTATTGTAACACCTTAACAGAGCACTTAGCAGTTATAGTTCATTAATATTTAGTCTTAGCTTACAACGCAACTAAATCCTAATAATATATCAACATAGTATTCATACAGATCCAATATATTCAAGCACTAAGAATACCAACATAGATCAGATATAGCATTCATTCACATTATTCAGCACTAAGCTATCACATCAGATTCTTCTAGGCATATATCCATGCACTAAGCATTTAACCACATAAAAAAGAGAACGACCATAAAACACTAAGCAACCACAACACGGGGTATACGTGGTTCACCCCCACCCTAGGGCTACATCCACCAACTCTTCTTCTTTATTTCTTTCTGTCAATCTTCTACATGCACATAGCCATGATATCTTACTTCCCAGAGGATAGGAGATCTGTGCACACTCCATTAGATCCTCCTTCCCTAAGTTACAACACAAAGCCTCTTCACAGTCTCTTACAGTCACTTGCACTTAGCTATGCAAGTTCTCAACATAGCATGCAAACAACACTTACAAGTTGCACTTAGCACAATGTCTATCCTCTCTTCGATCACATAGATCAAACTACTTCCTACATCACCTAGATTTATATTTATACATTACAAAAAGAAAAAAGAGCCTAAACATGGGTAAACCCATGGGCTGATATCCCCATACCCATTACATAAGCCCAAAACCAAAATATCCCTAAAAAGGGGCTGATATCACACGATCTCCGCTTTGACTTGCGCTCCACCTTCGACATCCTGTCGAAGTCCTAAAAGTAGGTCAAACATGACCAAGGATCCTCACAACTTGGTCAAGGGAGAACAGGCCCTCAACACTCACCCGTGACTCGTCTCGAGTCACTCTGGTCTGGGTAGATCTTCTTCAAAAGCCTTATGCTTGGCATGAGCTGCTTCGACCTATTGGTGCACCATGACCTCCTGTTCGACGAACTCTTGGATTACTACTTAATTGACAGGTCCCTCTAAATGATATTCAACTGCAGTGACAACTTGATCTAGTTCTACTCCTCGGCCTTCAATATTTGCGAATAGTTGGTAAGCCTCATCCTATGTTGGTTGGAGCCTCTAATTCACTTCCATGAATTTTATCTAAATGGTGTGGACCTACTGTTGAGAAATACACTGTTCCTAGGATCAGTTCATCTTCTCAATGACTGACAGGGGCTTTAACTGTGCCTGCACTGTTTCTGCTTGCTATTTTTCCTCCTGGAGCTGTGACTCCAGTGCCTTCAGCTCAGGATCCTTAGTGAGTCGCTCATAAGTATGGGCACTACGATCACTTATCTTTTTACATTCCATGGCGAGGCCCTTGATTCTCTCAACTGCGCTTTGAGCATTTTTTTTCTTTGATCTCATACATCCAATAGAGTATTAGGCACTATTCGTAGCTCTAAGGATGCTATTATTTGTTGAAGTTGTTGGATGGCTTCCACGAGCTACGCTACTTGATGCTCCACTCGGTCTTATGCCTTTGGCTCTAAGCCCATCACAGAGAGAAGTGCTCTGTCGACTACTTCTTTGACTCCAAGCTTCTCTGCGAGCAACTGCTTTTTCTCCTGCTGGATTTGTGCTTTCTCCTCTTCAAACTTGGTTTGATGGTCATCCTTCTCCTTTTGTTCAACCCAATGTTGCTCTACCATTTCTTCTCGGGCTTGCTTCAATACCGTTGTGGCCTGGTATTTCTCATCTTGTGCTCGATGAATGTGAGCTTATTTCATGTCAGCTAGTTTGTGGAGTTGGTAGGCTTATCTCCCAACTCTGGTTCTTTTGATGGCGGGGGCGCAGTGGATACTACGTGGCTAGATTGAAGGGCCTGCTGTACCCCTTTGAGTTCAACCTCGATCTTGTCATAAATATCCTCCTTCTTGGCTTCATGTTTCTGCAAGATGTCCTGTGAGGCATCTACTACAGCTGCGATGATGAAGTCAAAATCATCTATAGTGAGCACAATCTGCATATTAGTCAAGGTGGCTCCTGATTTCTTTCGGGAAGTGGGTTTCATGGGGGAAACCTTCCTTTTCTTCAAGGGATCAACCTCATCAATAGGATCCCTAGGCGATGTTACTTCGCCTTGCTTCTGTTGATCTTCATTTCTGTTGGTCTCTTCTTGATCTTCTTTGTCATTACCCCCTCGGCCAGGTGATACTGAGGCAATTTTCTTTCAATGCGCTGCTAAATTTTTGGACCTATTCAATCTTATTTCTTTTACTAGGTCCAGGAGTATCCTTTGCTTCATGAGGGGTCTCAGGGCTACCGATTAGTTCAGGGTCTAACATTTCGGTGGGTTCAGCGGGGATGAGGAGCTCTGTAGACCAATCCTTGGTTATCTCTTCGAGGTCTTCCTCTGTGAGCTTATAGAATGACTAAAGTTATTCTTTATGCTCATATTCATGCGTGGTGATATAAATGAAGAGATGATTTGCGCAAAACTTCATGAGGGGTTGGAACCGATGCAGGGTGTTTGGAATCATGCGAGGGAAAAAATTCGATAGCCCTCTTCAGTTGGAGATAATGTGTATGAAATACCGTGTTCAACTGCCACTATTTTACCATATCGCTCGAGTACCAGATCATTGTGAACTTCGTAGTGAGCGGCTCGAATGGCTCAATGTTTGGGAAGGTCTCACCTTCCAACATCTCCCAAGTGGTAAATGTGATGAGGATCAGGAGCCAGATAAAGTGGAACTCATAGCCTCGATCTTGAGCTTCACAACAGTCTAATTCCATCTGGTTGACCAAGTACTTTTCCCAGTTCATCTGGAGTCCTTCTACACATTTCCCGGTGAGCTCAACAATGAATTCTGTGACCTGTGTAAGTCATTTATTTCTCACAAGAATTCCTACGATCAGCTGGTAGGCCAGGCACATTGCGCCATTCTGGATTGAAGCTACCTTTTAGCCTCACATTCCCTTTTCTACATCACCATATGTGTCTTTGATCTTCTGTGCCAATGCGCGATCTGTAGCCTTCCTTGAGTAGAAGTCCTGTGGGTCGGGTCCCTGCATGCTCAATCTGGTGATCCTATGGATCAACGTCGGATCGACTGTGATGCATCGGTCTAGCCATAGGTAGCCACCATGGTAGCACGAGAGCAGGAGATTAACATGGGTGTTAACCTCCTAGTGCCTTCCAAAGTGGGGAATCTTCATTACATTCAAGAGGGTGGACTGTGCAAGGTTCATAGTCCATGGTTGGGGGATTATTTTCAAGTTCTTCCCCTTCATCCTGGTCAAGTATTTGTAAGGAATGAGCATACCATGGTTCTTACGATCTCCTAGGTTGAATTCGTTTAACTTCAATGTTGTGATCTTATTCTGTTGTGCTCTAACTGCACATATCCCCTTCGGGAGGTACATAGTAACCAAGGTATAATAAAAGTCTCTCGGGACACTGTCATGACTCACCACACCAACCAGAGGTGGGATATCGCCAGGTAGGATGGTCGGGATTAACTTTGTGTTTTCCAAGTCATCTCGGTGCTTGGTTCTCTTCTTTGCTGCTAGTTGGGACGGTCCGGATCCATGAGCAATCGATGGAGAGGCTTGCACTCCTCTTGTTGATGATGCTTGAATACCTGCAGACATTGCTTTTTCGGCCATGAGATCGATGATAACTTCTTCGACAAATTTCTCTGTGACGTTGAGTGCGTCTGACATACATGCTCAAGATTGGATAACTCGAGTGGATGAATGAGTGCACAATGCAATGGAACATGTGTCAATCTCAATAAACACAATGCGGTAGTAATGATTTGGCTTGGATACAATTCGCAAAAAATTTTCTGGCTGCAACAGTCGATGGACTAAGTAGACACGATGTAACGAATATCTCTAACGGATGAGAAGCCTTCATCAATGAGGTTCTATCTATTGCGGTGCGGTCCCAACAGTCTGATGGCAAGTATTCAGGCAAATATTGTTGTTCTAACCATTTGGGGTGTTGGTCCAACAATTATAATGCTTCCAACGACTATATCACTTCGCCCTAGCGAAGTGCCATGTTACGCTATTCTGATATCCCAACGAAGTTCCAGTCTTGCAAACCTTCCTTCTGCGAAGACCCCTCTGGAACCTTCTGTAACTTTTCTATCTTTGCTCTCTTCTTACTGAGTTTCCTAGCCTTCTTTTCGGTGATCTTTGTCTCGGTATTCCTCTTTCCATTATGATTCTTACCTCCTTTTGGCACAGTAACTTCGTGATGTTGAGATTCTTTCATAGGGTTAGAGAGTAATACTTCTTCTCTATCTGGGTTAGGTGTTCTACTCGTCTGTGAGTCTACATGTGTTCTTTCAACTTCGAAATCCAAGCTTCGGGTTCTAAGTAGATTTGATTTGTTCTCCTATTCTTCAATCAAGTTTGCTATCCTCCTAGTCATGAAATCTTTTAATTCTTTCTTCTTCTTCTCTAAGACTTCCTCTTCTTTTCTTCTTGCCTGATCCTTTTCAATCCAAGGTTTTCCTAGTAATATAGAAAATGGGGTGTCATTCTCAACAAATTTAACAATCTCAAAATCTTCCTTTGTTGAGGTTCCATGAGAAATCATAGATATCTGGGTGAGTCTTCCACATAGGGTTATCAAATTTCCTCTAAATAATCCTATTCCTCCCAGTGAAGGAATCATAACAGGCTTTCCTAAAGTTTCCCAAGTTCTTTCTGTCATGATATTTACCTGTGTTTCTTCATCCAGGACACAGTCAATGTCGAAGTCTCATATTCTTTCTTCTATGCGCTCTTGTCCTTTGAATATATCTGATAAGTTGATATTCTTTTGATTATTCAGGGTTTCTTTCATTTGTAGCAAGACATTCTCTAATTTTTTCCGGGGTTTTTCCATGGTCTCAGTTTCTTGACCTCCCTTAGGGTATTCTTGTCTCATATTCATTCTTTTGAGATTAGCAATCATTTTAGGGCAATCTAAAACTTCATGATTCATGGCTTTACAACAAAGATAACTAGGTCTTATACCAGGGCATTCCTTAGCAAGATGTCTCGGTCTTTTGCAACTGTAACAAAGGGTTAATCTTATTTTTCTTTGAAATGATCCCCAAAATTTCCTGTATTGCGCACTAGGATCATAGTAACTAACCTGCAAAAAATTCTTTGTAGGGTCCTGCATCCATTTGTTAGTCCAAACATTCTTTCTATGCATATGAATAACATGTCTTTCATCATTTCTATCAGATCTACTCATATCAAATATTCTTTCTTCTAGTTGTGCCCTACTTTTCAAGCTAGGACAAAATTTATCAAGCGTACCTAGATCCATACTTTTGAAACAAAAAAATCCACTTATCTTACCTTTTGAATCAAATCCTCTCACTATTCTTACCTTTATCAAAGCACCAAGCTTTAAGATCTTACCTCTTTAACCAAAAATTCTTACTTTACTTTTATCAGATCACAAATCTTTCATGTCTTACCTCTTTTCTTCATATCTGACTTTTCTTCTTGGCATAGAGCTTCATAGGTCAAGTAGAATGTTGCAAACTAGGGAAACATATCTACGCATAAAGATTTCTCTTTTCTGTAGTTCCCAACAATTATAGTTTCAGGTCCCGACAACAGAACCATTTATTGGCACAGGGGCAGACCTAGGTTTCAATGCTTACAACAATGCACCAAAAAAACCTTAACTACTGGCCCTTTCGGCAACACCTACAAAGAAAATGAAGTCTCACCCGAGGTAGAGGTAGGGGTGGTTGCAGGACTCATATGGCTACAACCTTATCTGGGACACATGTCTGTGATTGTAACACCTTAATAGAGCACTTAGTAGTTATAGTTCATTAATATTCAGTCTTAGCTTACAACACAAATAAATCCTAATAATAGATCAACATAGTATTCATACAGATCTAATAGATTCAAGCACTAAGCATACCAACATAGATCAGATATAGCATTCATTCACATTATTCAACACTAAGCTATCACATTAGATTCTTCTAGGCATATATAAGTGCACTAAGAATTTAACCACATAAACAAGAGAACAACCATAAAGCACTAAGCAACCACAACGCGGGGTATATGTGGTTCACCCCCACCCTGGGGCTATGTCCACCAACTCTTCTTCTTTATTTATTTCTGTCAATCTTCTGCATGCACATAGCCATGATATCTTACTCCACAGAGGACAGGAGATCTGTGCACACTCCACTAGATCCTCCTTCCCTGAGTTACAACATAAAGCGTCTTCAAAGTCTCTTACAGTCACTTGCACTTAGCTTTGCAAGTTCTCAACATAGCATGCACAAAGAACTTACAAGTTTCACTTAGCACAATGTCTATCCTCTCTTCAATCACATAGATCAAACTACTTCCTACATTGCATAGCTTTCTATTTATACATTACAAAAATGGCCTAAACATGGGTAAACCCATGGGCTGACATCCCGATACCCATTACATAAGCCAAAAACCCAAAAATCCCTAAAAAAGGGCCAAGATCCTGCTATCTTCACTTTGACTTGTGCTCTGCCTTCGAAAGCCTATCGAAGTCCCAAAAGTAGGTCAAACATGACCAAGGATCCTCACAACTTGGTCAAGGGCCAACAAGGGGTTTGCACCAAAGTGAGAGGAGGATGTTCCACCAAGGACAACTTGGACCCAAGGGGGTTGTGATTTTTTCACCATGATGTAGGCCTTGAAAGGCCCATAATGTCACCCAGGTCACCCATGACATCACCCAATGTTTTGGATACTTTGGAGGCCGTTGTGTGCCAAGTGGAAAGATCGTGAGGCCCAAGGAGACCTAACGTTTTTCTCCAGGAGGCCAACGTTTCCCAAAAACGGCCTAACATCACCCTAAAATGGCATGGCGTCACCTTTACAACTTGTTTTGGGTTTAATTATGGCATTTAATGTAAAAACTTGATATTATGTGTAACATGCCATGTCAGCCTTTTTGACCTAATTCTGGTCATTAGTATTGTATAAATAAGGGTTTAAACCCTTGTATTATTCATAATATTTCACTCACACTTGTAAGGGCTGAAATGTGTGCCCTACTTAGGGTTTCTTGGCTGAAATTTTAGGTGCACTTGTTGAGGAAGGCTAAATTTGGAGTGCTTTGGCAAGTTTCTTGGTGGATGTGTCCAACTAGGGATTTTCTTGATGATTCTTGGTGTATGTATGTAAGTGATATTTCTGCAATTCTTATTAATTGAATGGTTATGGTCTTATTTATCTTGCATTTACATTCAATATTATGAAATTTCTTGATTAAACCCTAGGAAGACTAGAACATGTTATTGTCCTAGCTTCAAAATCCTTCAGCTACTAGATCTTGTCAAAAGGCCATTTTTCTTGAAGCATGTGCTAAGACCTTGCCATTGCAACACCTTAGTATCCATTACTTAATCTTAGCCTATTTTTTCTTCATCATTGAGTTAAAGAGGGAGGAAATCTACTAAGGCCTAGGGTTACCTACACCTTAGTAGCTAGTTTGCCCTTAGGGCTTGATAGTTGGAGCCTTGGGTTACCAACACTCCAATCTATCAATCTCTCTTGTCTTTGACTCTCCTACTATCATTTTTCTTCAACATTTTCTTCCACATCATTGACTCCATTTTCCACAAAGCACTAGTCTAAGTCCTGTTTCGAGTAATTGATCAAAACAACCATCAAAACCTATTATTTGAGCTTCCTACTAACCATTTCTAACCCTAGAACAACCTAACCTACTAACAATATTGTTGTTTTTATTAAAATAATCTACATCCATTAATTGCAGCATTAAAATCTTCTAAAATCAATTGAATAGGCTGATTTATACATTGTCTTGTTTGCTTCTAACAAATGCTAGCATTATGATTTCAATGGTTGATGATTCTTATTGATTTTGAAGCTATTTCAAGGCATTTAATCTGAAGTATTGCCTTATAAATATTGTTGTGGTAATTTTTTTTTTTACTTCATCATTGTCAGCCAATTTCTTTTATTGAGAACGTTTATGGTTTTATAAAGTGCTAACCAGCTAGTGTACTTGCAAATATATATAGTTTCTTGTTGCTTTGTTCCTGACAGGTACACTTTGACATATTATCATTTCATTGGTTATAAAACCATGACTTTCTGATCGGTGGTGACTTGTGAGAGGGGATCTTTTGATTATCTATTTTGAACTTTCCTTCTGAAACCCCCAGGTCACCGAGGACGTCTCCCCTAGGCCTACCACCCTAAATAGAAAGAGACATCCTATTGAGGTGACAGTGATAGGATAGTCTCCAGTTACACCAATTGTTCTCTTGTTTAACTTTTCCTTTGATCAAAGTACAAATTGTGCGATAACAATAAACACACATGCAAACAAACAAGATTCATGCTACAACATAAAAGAAATAAATAGTGTGCCATGCACAAAAATAACCAACAAGAAGAAACATTATAATACATCTCTCAGAGATAATAATAATAATACACAACAAAATATAAATATACATAAAACACAGAGATAACTTATCTTTAATTAAACCATCACTAGCTGGTGCAAACCAAGGACGTTCCTTCCAACCATAGAAATTTTTGTTCCAATTCTCAACAATAGGTCACCCCCGAGCTAGGGCTATGAATCCATGAGGACATGTCCTAGGAAAAATATAAAACACACACTAGTTGGATAATTAGCTCTTAGGTTTTCCCAATGACACAACAATCCTAATTTCCATCTCTCTTTCCCCTTCATCCTGCACAACCCAAAGAAATGAACCCCTTTCTTTTCCATGCAGTCCCTCGGGTTGTTCCATTTCTCTCTAGGGCTCCAGTGCTACTGGTCAGGAAATATCCATGTTGAAAAATCCAAGGATTCTCAACTATGAACAATTGAATCAGAACTACCATCAATCTCATGCCCATAGGTGTCCATTCCCACCTGGAATGATTGGTAATTTATTACATCCATCTAACAATGGCTCTCCTCCTCCTTCCATCCATTTTTATTCTCATCCCAAGAGCACACAAATACGCCAACGTGAATGACAAATAATCCCAAGGAAATGATTAACCAAGAAAAAATAACAACCCCTAAATAGCCCAAAGACAAGGTTAATATAATTACATGAAATCAAGAACCCCATGGTCTCACCAAGAAGATCATGTAACCACTTTTCTCCATAAAATCAATTATGGCTATATAAAATATAATAAAATACTTATCCCCTTAAGACCCCTCTCTCATGGAATCATAGCCCCTATTTATTTTGTCCCTTTTCGTCTTGCATCCAACGATGTATTTTATTATTAATAATGATCATAGAATTACATTTCCTAGGCACTCTGTCCACATTACAACTTTACCGACTCACCAACATAATTCATATTTACATAATACATTTTATTTCATAGGGGTCAAAAACCAGGGTGTTACATCCCCCTCCCCTTATTTTGGCACTGTCCTTAGTGCACAACACCATACTAGTATTCTTACAATTCTAGGTAGTCTGGACTTTACTTTGCATAGGCAGTCCAACCAAATGCTTATATACATAATCACTCTAGCCTAAAAGAAAACATGCATTAATAGGCACTCCGACCCAAAACGTGCATAATGATCTTCATAATTTATATTTCTGGCAGTAGTTCCAACCAACAAGCTCTCTTTCCTTATCACCTTGCACAACCCAAAGAAATGAACCCATTTCTCTAACATGTAGTCCCTCAAGATTTTCCACTTCTCTCTAGGGGTCCAGTGCACTCAACCAAGAAGTTTCAGAGTTGCGGCTTCAAGAACTCCAGTTGCAACAAGTCCACTAGATTTTTTTTTTTCATTCCATGCCTTCATCATTGAGCTCGATTTTCCCGAGCTTCTAGCTTCCATATAAAACATCTCATTTGTATTATACACATACACTCATCATGAGATATCATTATAACAAATTTCCAAGCATGAGCTTCCTGCTCATAATTCGTTTGGCTCTTACAGTAGCAGGCATCGATATTTATTATGGATTACAATAGTACCATACCCAAATAACATTATTCCTGAAATTTCCTCAACATTTAGTCAACCAAACCAATTGTTAGCATATCATAACAATATGTAACTATTAATTCCCGAAATATATTTTATACAGGAAAATAAATTTCCAGGCATGAATTTTCTGCTCATAATGTTTGTCTCTACAACTGTAGATATCAGTCTTCCTTATGAGTTTACATCCCTACCATATCCAAGACCATTATTGCTACAATTTCTTCAACTTTCACTCATCCAAACAAACTGCCAGTATCTCATGTACAAGATATGTATATTTTCACGGAAACAATTAAAAAAAAAAGGAATTCACAAAGTGATATCATAATTGTTTACAACTAGAATTCAATCACTTCCATCCATTCTTGACATCAAATTGAATTCAACTATTGAATGGAATGATATTATGATCCAATCTTTTCTTTCTTATATCCAAAAACATTTGTATTACCTGGTTCCATCAATAGAGATTTTCTGTAATTCATCATTATTTGACTACCTTAACCTGTAACTTTCTTGTTACAATATCTAATAGCTCCTGAAGTGTTCTTAACTTCATGAGTTAGAAATACTCACATCATTTCAATTGTTATCATAATCATTTCTATGCCATACAATATATACATGCATTCACCAAAATGCATTCAACAATTCCTTTTATACCACTTGTAACATTTTCAACAGCTCCAAAAGTGATCTTAGAATTGTAACAACAACAATTCAGCCACCTTCAACTAGTATTCATATTAAATATAATGCAACTATCCATCATTATGTATTTTCGGCACCATAGGATTTTAAGAATGAAACAATTAATTACTAAATAAAATAACAATTGTGTGCGAATACCCATGGTCACATTTACACAATGCATCCCTACATTGACTACATAATACCACATAACTATGTCATACATTCACCAAGGTGATTTGGAATGTCTAGCGAACGCTTCAACACATCATCCATAAACTTCTTGTTGCTTGCCTGACTATTTGGATACCTTCCTTTTCAACCCAAAAACAACACCAAGAATATAATTCTTAAGTTCTCTTCAATGTTAGCAAAGAGGTTGCAGTACAAACATCAGATATACAATAGATACCATTGAACACTCACATAGAACTATAGCCATTCCATATCCAACCATCTCATGGTCTCACACATGAACATATCTATGGTAGTTGTTGTTATATAAAGAGTATGTCTCATGACTTGACCTGGTTATAATCTCATAACCAATAATAACAAAATATGCAACTAAATTTTATCTGATTGCATTCTAGCATCAACAACATTTACATTCTCTAGGCCTTCAGCCAATACATATCAATTTAAATCTTGGAAATTTAAATGAGGGAATTCTTACCTCAATTCCCTTCAATATTGGAAGCAATAAAATGTGTAATTTCATGGTTGTTATCAAACTACTTGATGCTATTTGATTAGTTGGTATTTGTATAATCTCACATTCTTCCTCCATCCTTTTGATCACCATTACTACCACCCTCATGGGTCTTCGTATAAATGAAATTCATATGTAGCAGCAACATCCACCTCTTAACCATGCTATTTTTTTTTCTGAATACATAATCCATCATTAGTCATACTCAATATAACATTAGTATTGCATGTGTATAACAACAAGATATTCTAATCCCACAAGCATGCCATATGCATATCCAACATGTACATATGCACAATGCACATCCATATACACTGGTCATTCACTATCAACATGCCTACTAATGCATATGCATTCTAACTTCATTGCATGCATCATGCACTCTAGTGCATTTCTGTTTCAATTCACTTATTATTTATTTATTTATGTTTTAACTAGTTGTCCTTGAATTCTTCAGATCCTTATTACCTTGTGTGCTCCCATTCTTCTCATCTGCACTATTTTTCCATCATCTAAACACTTTCCAACCAAGTTCCACTTGGCCATTATGTAATCCAACTAATGTGTTCTATTTACAACAACCTCTCGTAGGCACTCATATCCAAAATTTACCTTTATGAAACATTCCGGAACCTTGGAGTGAAGTAACTCAAAACATTCCATCACTCTACTACCACAACATTCTTGAATCAATACTTTTACTCCTATTTTTCCATTAGATTATTTCATTTAACATTTCCATGTGAAACCATACCTTTCACACTTAATACCATTTCCAAGGGAAGTCTATTTCATTCAGTGGTACTTTTCAAGTGAAAGAGAATTCATTTTTCTATCTCCAATTTATCTGCATTGGTATCATGATTCTACTTTGAACTCTGATATCATAAGTGGATTTCTTTGTCTGAGTACTTTTAAAAAAGTAGCTAAGTCATATCTAACAAATCCTTCACAGGAACTCTTGTGCTTGACACATAAATATTATTCACACACCACCTCTTAAGCTCCTTGTTCTCTTTCTTGCAATTATCTACAAATGTCTTCCTTCAAGGCTATGGAGTCTTACTATTCCTTTCTATGCACATCAATTACATTATTCACCTGCTAGCTTCATTTCCTTTGGGAGGATTCTTTTTGTTGTGCCTTGCAATTCATTCAGACTCTGCAACAGTTGAATAATAATAATTTTGTTTTATTCCTCTTTTTTTTTAGTTATTTATCCACTTTTCATTACTTGTATCATGTATCTCTTTGTTGCCTTAGCCAACTTATTTAATATTTGCATCACTTGAGCATTTATCTATTTTTTTTCTCTTATCATCCTCTCATTGTCTGCTTTGTAGCTCTCTACTTCTATTCTTAGGCTTCTCACCATCTCTAATAATGTTTCTTGCTCCTCTATGCCCTTGTGTCCATTTGATTATGTCTCTGCATTACTCACATTGATATTTTGACCTTTGGATTCTTATCATGACTGAAGTCTCCCCCTCCTTCCTCCATTTCTTGAATATGCATTCTTATTTAGAACTGATATGGTTATACTCTCTAATACTACAAAATGTGCAAGAAACCATTTTGTTAGAATTATGCATATTATAACTTTTTTTCCAAACAATGCTACAGGTCCTTTTTCTACTCAATTCATGAATAAATATATCATAATTCTCCAAAATATAACAATTCAATGTTATCTCCTCTGATTCATCTTTCTAATGATTATTCCCATGCCCCAATCCAATCTCTGAGCTGAAAATTATGGCTTCCTGAAAAAGTCACTTTCACCCTTTTTGTGCAAACAAGATCTTGTAGCGACAATGGAATCGTTGTGTACCACTCTTATCAAAGTATTTCATAGGCCCTTTAAACCGATACATAATTTGAATTATGCACAAGCTCTTCCTTCAATCCACTTTCCTTGTGACCGTGGACTCGAAACCACAGGCTTATCCACTCTAAGAGATGTTCCTTTAACGCTTCTCTCTTTATTCTTCCACACAGGACCTTGTTCGAAAATGTCTACGAGCTTGTTTACTTCTAGGCCCTTCACACCTCTAATCAAACTCTTTACCTTATCATGAGACTGATGCTAGAACCAGGTCCTACGGACTTTGGTCTTCGAGCTATTCTCCCTTTTTGATCTTCCAACTCTCTTGGAGTTTGACCTGCCAAAGTGGTCATAAAGTGTAGGTGACCAGTGGCTACCGATTAAAATTCTCACTTACTATATCCTCTCGCTTCTTGATCGAACGACTAGGAAGGACCCTACTTGATCTTGATCTACGGTTCTTGATATTTTGGCACTTCGTGTTTTGTTGTTTTTCTTCTGGAGTAATACTTCCCAAAGTACACTTTGCTGAAGTTCTTAAATGATCTCCACTAGTAGATTAGACGGTTGAGATTTAATCTCCCATTGACTGGACGATCCTGGCTCATATAGAGGCTTCAACAAAATCAATGATGACGACTCAATCATGTGTTGAGATGGACAATCCTTATTTATTTCAAGGCTTCGACACTCCAAGACTATGTGATATTGGAACTCTCACGTTGTTCAACTCCCTCAGAGTTATACCTCCTGAATCGGTCATAAAGTGATGGTGACTACTTACCATTGGTTAACACCTCTTCTTACACTGTCCTTCCACTAGCTTGATATAATGGCTATGAATTAATCAAATTTTGAGATGGATGGTCCTTATTTATTTCAGGACTTCGACACTCTGGGACTTTGGGATATTACAACTTTCAAGTTGTTCAACTCCCCCGGAGGAATAACCGCTGAAGTGCTTACACCATCCTTCCATTGCTTGATCCAACAATTGAGAAAAGTCCTGAAGAGATATTAGATCGATGGTCTGTTAGAAAAAACATGATCGTGGATCAATAAAATAAAAAAAATGCAGAAACAAAACACAAAATATACACAATACAATATATACACATATATACATGATTCACCCAGTGTGGGCTATGTCCACCAAAGAAATTTCCAGGTCCTTCCTTCATTATTATCCAACAAATGAAGGGATACAACCTACAACACACTCATTTTAACTTCCTCTTCTTCTCTCACACTCTCCTCACTCATAATACAATATTCACAATGATACATAACCACAATACATTTACCTCATAAAAGAGGGTTTCCTTATAGGGGAAAAAAACCATAACATAACTTCTACCGTCAGATCTAAAACCTTATAATGAATGGTCCAGATTTACTATGAAATTACAATATACATTTACAAGGAAATATTTCCTTTAGGGGCTTTGCCCTCAAACCCTCATCGGGGAACGTTGTCCCTCGAAATCTCGTCGGGGCCCACTTTCCCATGGACCCCCCAGACCCTATAATACCTATGAATTAGGAAGATAATCAGGCTCCACAAACAACAATATCCCACTTGGAGACTGATCTCAAAAACTCCACCGTTGTTGTATATGTTGGACTCTGATCCTTCTTGGACGTGGAAAATTTCTCATCTTCATATTTATGCTTGAAGACCAATTGAAACTAAGAAGGAACTCAGTTTCTCCCTGTTTACTCCCTTTGTTAACATGTCTGCAGGATTCTAGCTAGTGTGTATCTTTCCAACTTCAAATGTCCATCTTCCAAGATGGATCATATGAAATGGTACCTGAGCTATATATGCTTAGTTTTCAAATGTAAGGTTGAGTTATTTGCAATATGAATGTCAATCTCACTGTCATATTACAACCTTCTATTCTCCTACTTATTTCCCAATTCCTCCGTAAACCTATGTAACCAAATCATCTCTTTACTGGCCTCTGTAGCAACAACATAATCTGCCTCTGTTGTTGAAAGTGCAACAACCTTTTGCAGTTTCGAAATCCAACTTACTGTTGTTCCACCTATAGTAAAAACATGCCCTATGGTGCTCCTCCTGCTATCTTTATCACCTGCCATATCTAAATCAACATATCTCTGTAGAACAATGTCCGACCCTCCAAAACATAATGCATGAGTAGAATTACCTCTAAAATACCTGAGAATCCACTTTACTGCCTCCCAATGTTCTTTACCCAGATTGTTCATATACTTTCTCACAACTCCCACTGCATGTGCAATATCTAGTCTTGTGCAAACCATGGCATACATCAACCTACCAATTGCTGATGAATAAGGGACCCTAGACATGTATTCTATCTCATCCTGTGTCTTGGGACACATTTCCTTAGTTAATTTTAAATGGTTGGCCAAAGGTGTACTAACTGGTTTTGCATTCTGCATTCTAAACCTCTCCAACACCTTCTCTATGTACTCACCCTAAGAC
>SNQJ01S0116351.1:32059-51353 GCA_010110895.2 Picea sitchensis | reverse complement strand
ATGTGGCACATTATGTAGATCAAAGAATTGCTCCATCTGAAGTATCCATGTGATTGGGTCCTTGCCATCAAAATTCCTCATATCGATCTTAGGAACGTGGTTGGTCTTCAACCCAAAGTTGGAGTTTCTCCATTCTTGATTCATCTTCCTTGTGTCCTCATCATGAATTTCATGGGACACATTTTCACTTTCAGTTGTCCTCTCTATTAGGAAATTTTTCAATCCTTCCATGATCTCCCTTTTTAAACCATCCATCTTAGTATCCATTATTGCCTCCAGTTCATCTTTTGTCACTATCTTCTTTTGTAATTCATTTATGTCCCTATGCATTTCTTCACCTTCATCAAGAGTCCAAGTAGGACTGTTTAGAGGCTTGTTTGGTGTAGAAGTTCCCTTTTTGGGTGGCATGTTGACCAAGTATCACTTTTGAACCTTCATTTTGAGGTGGTTCTGCTAGACAATATTTCTTCTGCTGTATCTCCAAAGTTTCGACTCTTCTAGGTATGAAACTTTATTTTTTGTAGTTCTCTGATATTTCTTCTCTGCAATGTCACAGGTCTGATCAAAATTGGATGTGCCAAATGGAATTTACAGTAACTTCCCCGCAATTTGTTGATTTTTGGCCTTTCCAAGATATATCACTTGTATAGCGTGCCCCACATAAAATGATTGATATAAAATTATGAAACTCGTACCAGAAATACTAAGGATTGTCCACTATCCAATGCAACTAGTCTCACTCAATTTGGATACTCTAGGAAGAATTTATAATTGTTTTACCCAAAACACCTACTTGAGACTAGTCAATAGGACTAGTCAGATACCCTATCTTCCACAGATACCTTACTAATTTTTGTGAATATCCTCTGAAGTTCAGGGTCTGAAACGTTACAGAAAACGTTTTATAGAGAAAATTCCATAGTGACTCAATTCAGGATGATTCCAGCACCCTATCTTACACAGGCTGTATCTCCGAAAGTATAAGGCCTCAGGAGCTGAAATTTTATCCCAACGTATCTTGATCCATCTACTAAATATCCTCCAATCCATTCCTTATGAAACTTTGTAGAAAAAAATGTTATAGCAAAAATTCCAAGGTGTCTCAGATGTAGCAGCGAAACCCCAAGACCTTGAGCTCTGATACCATATGTTAAGAACCAAATATCAATATAGCATAGAAAAACCTCAGAATAAGTACTCAATGCCTTGAAAAAGAGATAAATTCAAATAATAATCATGTTCAAGGGGGCAACCTCCTTATGCCCACATAAATGTCCAAATACTAGATGATTCCAAATGAAAATATCTCCTTGGTATATATAGGAGACTAGGAGGTACAATTACAACTAATGGACTCAAGCCGACATAAATAAAATAACATTACTAATGTAATATGCCCCAATTAAGGGGTAATGAGCCACTATTTAGGGCTTAACACTGACAGAAAAAGGAGAAATGGAAGGAGAATTGGATAAAGGAAAGGAGGAAGCCTTAGACCCAATCATGATGGACGACGACCAGATCAAGCGGATCATGGCGACAGCTGGAAAGACGTGCAATGGAGTACCCTACAAATACAAGGTGAACACCAAGAAGAGAGCCATAGCCGCGAGGGAAGGCTTCGCAAGTGATGAAGAGGAAGTAGAGGATCTTCGGGCTATGGAGCAGATTGAGGAAATCCTGCACGCAACATATGAGAGGAAGACGAGAGGTCCAAAAGTGAGAATAGAAGGCATCAATCCTATCCATATTAATGTCAGTGTGGAACCCATAAACCCATGTACGACTAACACACCAAAAAGAACACCATCGATTAGACAATCGAATTTCGGGAGAAGGAAGATAGCAAGAAGTACATATACACAAGGAACAACAACTGGGGGAGCCAATTCAGGAAGCATTAGTAAAGTATCTACATCACGCAGAGGTAGTAGTTCAGCATTCAGGATGGTAGGACACGATCCCACTATCAAGTTACCAGAATTCAAAGGAGAAGCATCGGAGGACCCAGAAAAGCACATTTTTATCTGTGAGAAGATATAGGAAGAAAAACAGATCACAAACGAGGACACTAAACTTGCACAGCTAGCGATTACACCAAGGGATCGTGCACTAGATTGGTATATGATTTCAGCCACAAACAATCCACCAAGGACAACCAAAACAATTGTGGACATCAAGAAATTGTTGATAAATGAATTCCAGAAGCCAAGTTCAAAGGACCAGTACATGAACGAGATGATAGAAATTAGACAGAAACCAGAAGAATTTGTATGGGAGATTGACCAAAGATTCAAGAGACTAAAAGGAAAATTGAAATATCTCATGACAGATATACAGCACATGCATATGTTTGTTAATTCACTACTACCACACTTGAAATATCCACTACGACAATAGAAGTTTTAGACACGGGAAGAGGCTCTGCAGGAAGACCTGCAACTGGAAGAAAACCAATATCAGAAGACGGATCCAGCCATCGAAGAGATAAAGGAGGATTTGAATAGCTTAATGTTCCAGCTAAACCAGAACAAAATTAAGGACAAATGAGAAGTCGTTTGGTGGACCACATGCAGGACGGAAGGAAACCATAAGATCAAATGTCCAACATTCGCATAGTATATGGCAGCAGGGATGCCAAATCTGTTACCAACAGGACTATGGTGCGAAATATACAAGAAACAGGGTCATGACCCATATCATTTCCCAATGATGCAGAAGTACCAGACAGTCCTAAAGAGTTCATATTACAACGTTTGCAATTCGTTGGGCCATGATGACAAAGACTGTAGAACTATGGAATTGATGAGAGAGAGGACATCAGATGCATATAGAGTGCAGGCAGAAATGATGACCGGGAAAGCCACACCTCAGTTTAACCAAGTACCAGCATCATACAACACTGCGCAACCGTAGTATAATACTGTGCAGCAACCATATAATATCGTGCAGCCACAATATAACACAATGCAACCTCAGTACAATACCGCGTATTACAATCAGGTGCCTAATTATAACGCATCACAAGGAGATAGAGATGGCTACAAAGGCAGAGGAATATAAAGAGGAGGCTTTGGAAGAGGTAGAGGATCAATGGTATGTCACAACTTTCAACAACTAGGACACTATGCAAGAGAATGTCCACTTCCACCAGCGACTTGTATGTATTGTCGCAAATTTGATCATGACACAGAAGAATGTCCTACGTTACTAGGGAAGATCCAGGAAAAGAGGAATCAGAACAACCAGAATGTTCAATGGATTTTAGCAGAAGCGAGGGACGACGGAAGAAACATCAACATAGTTACGCGCGGAGGAGCTAAAACAGGAAACGACGCAGTCCAACAAGAGCCAGTACAACATCAGTGGGTGAAGAAGAATGATGAACCAAGGAAACAGTTCGATGCGCAGAACAAGAAGGAAACATTTAAGCAAGACAAACAAGAATTTTGGAAACCAGACACCATGTCGACCTCAACTACGCAGCAGACCAAGGAAGTACCGAGTACAAGATGCCTCCATCGTTGGATCACACCAAAGAAATGCAGCCCCTGGGACAAGTAAGTACAATCAAAGGATTTTTTCAATCATGCGTAAAATTACTAAATGATCCATCCTCTATCAAGATATTATAAAGTATGTTATAAAGATGTAGCATAGAGACAGAAGGAAAACTAGAATAGAAAACAGTCAATCACCTACATACAAGGAGAAGAACAAGTAGGGAGTTCAGGATGAATACCAACATTGGATATTTCAACATGGGAGTTATCATATTGGATCTAGGATATGAAGCCAATGTATTACCTAATAAGACATGGCAATGTATGGGAGAGCCCACATTAGGATAGTCACTCGTTCAGTTGAAACTAGCAAACCAACACAGGGTTATACCAATTGGGAGACTGAAAGGAGTGACAGTAGAGTTGGATGGAGTGCGCACTAAAGCTGAATTCGAAATGATTGAAATAGTGGATGGAACAACACCATATGCAACATTACTGGGATTCGATTGGGTGTTTGAGAACCAGGCCATAATCAATTTAAAGACATGGAAAATGACATTTGATTCAGGAGAGTACAGGGTCATTGCGCCATTAGACCCATCGGAAGGGGAGAGGTTTGTAGAATCTACTTGCTTGGACTTGGAGGAAATTAGCCAGTTGTACAGAACAACTACGCGAGATGGGGATTATGTAAACCCAACTGCAGATGGGATACTCAGTTGGCAGAGCATCACTTCCTATGTGTCAGACTCATATACAGGTTTAGAGAACTAGCAACAAAGGCTACATGAAGTGTCCATAAGAAGATGCACAAGAATAGACCGCGCAATAATATGGGTAGGTGTTTGATAACCAGGCCATAATCAATTTAAATACATGGAAAATGACATTTGATTCAGGAGAGTACAGGGTCATTGCGCCATTAGACCCATCGGAAGGGGAGAGGTTTGTAGAATCTAATTGCTTGGACTTGGAGGAAATTAGCCAGTTGTACAGAACAACTACGCAAGATGGGGATTACGTAAACCCAACTGCAGATGGGATACTCAGTTGGTGAAGCATCACTTCCTATGTGTCAGACTCAGATACAGGTTTAGAGAACTAGCAACAAAGGCTACATGAAGTGTCCATAAGAAGATGCACAAGAATAGACCGCACAATAAGATGGGTAGGTACGGAGATAAGGGAACCACCCAGTTTCCATGGGGTAAACAGTCTAGAAGCATTTTTTACACATTATGAAGATGAGGTGTTAGAAAACAAAAGACTCTTAGCACTAGATATAGCACTCAAGGCCACACCTGCAAGATAGTGGGGTGCACATAAGGAAACAATCAAGGATTGGTACCAATGTAAGAAGTTACTATGCATAAGGTTTGGCACAGAACAGAGAAGTAACCAGCAGCAGAAATACGATTGACTGGGGGCACCAGCGGAACACTTGGAGAAGTTCATAGCGTTGTGGAAAATGACACCCCCAGAGGAATGGCCTCATCATTTCATACATACCTTAGAGGGCATACCAGCAAACTAGTATACAGACCAGGAACTGCATAGAGGAACTACGAGCTGGCCAGTATTGTAGCAGAACTTTACAGTCACTTTCTCATTCAAGAATGAGAACCCCAACATAGATGCAACACTTAAGCAGATAAGAGGGGTGATATACATTCAGGAACCAGAATTTGAACTCATAACAAAGGAACAACAACGGAACAAACCTTCAGTGAAAGAACTATTGTCATGCTACCATGTGCAGGAAGAAGTACCAGAGGAAGATGAACCATGAGATATTAAGATTGAGGAAGTTGAATGATCCAGGTGGATATTGGTGGCCACCCACCTTTTCCAACTGGCTCAAAACAGTTTTCTGGCAATTTTGGCAATTTACTATTTTTAGCATTTTTAAGTTTCGGGGCCATTTTGAGGGTCTAAATGAAGGTTTTTCGGGATCAAGCTTCTCAATGATCACCTATGAAATCATTGAGCCCCCAAAATGAATATCCTCGATGATTTCTTTCCAACAGGCTATCATACGCCTAAAACGGAGATCGTATGCAAAAGTTACAACCCCGGGAAGTTAATGTACTAACTTACCCAAACAGGGCCCACATGACTTTTGGCGCTTCATATCCTAGGGTTAGGTTTTTTTTATGTCTAGGTTTTTGGCATTCCTATTTATTGTAAAAAGGCCTTCAGAGCCTCATTATAATCATCTTCTTGTGAATAAGCGCAGTCGTCACATCTCTTCTCAGAGATAAGCCACCACCATTCCAGCAAGCTTGTTTCCGCTGCATTTTACAGTTTCATCTTACTTCCTTATTGAATAGAAAACCAGTTTTACTGTATCTCTGTTATTTTGTGTTAAGTACCTGTTAATAATCGATATTCATTTCGTTCCACTCATAAAATCCAGATCATTGAAGGTGAAAGAGAAGTGGAAGGTCCACCTCTAGAATTAGAAGTAATTGTTGTGTCGATCAAGGTGAAAAAATTCAACATTGGGACAGTTGAGAATCCCAAAATGGACAACATTGGATACTACTGGGATGAGCAAACAGTTGAAAGCATAACAGATTTAATGCACGAGTACAATGACCTATTCCCCACAACGTTTAAAGAAATGAAGGGCATAGCAGGAGAGATAGGTGAAATGAAGATACCACTTGGAGTTGAGGCAAGACCGATCAGACAACGACCATATAGATTAAATATGACATATAAAAAAAAATTCAAAGTTGAGATCGACAGGATGTTGGAAGTCGGCATCATAGAACCTGTGGAAGAATTAGAATGGATAAGCCCAATGGTAGTTCAGAAGAAAAAACAAGGCAGGATAATAATATGTGTCGACTCGAGGAAGTTGAACGATGCATGCATACATGATCCATTCCCTACACCCTTCATGGATGAAGTGTTGGAGAATGTAGGAGGATAAGAAGTTTATTCATTCACCGACGGATTTTTAGGATATCATCAAATCAAGATAGCATCGGAAGACAGATACAAGACCACTTTTGCTACAGAATGGGGATCCTACCAGTACACAATCATGCCGTTTGGACTGAAGAATGCACCAGCAATATTTTCCCGAGTAGTCATAGCAACATTTAAGGAATTTATCCAGTTTCTAGAGGTATACTTGGACGATTGGACAATTTATAGTTTATTGAAAGACCATGTAGAGGTCTTGCGGATAATGTTAGAAATATGTAGGCAGTGCCAGATATCATTAAACATCGATAACTACATCTTCGGAACACCATTTGGGATACTATTGGGCCATATAGTATGCAAGAAAGGTTTACTAGTAGATCCGGAAAAAATTGTTGTAATCATTAACTTGCCACCACCAAAAACGGTCCGTCAACTAAGAGTGACATTGGGACACATAAGATACTACAGAAAATTTATCAAAGGGTACGCACAGATCACCACGCCAAGGGAGAAATTGTTAAGGAAATATACAAAGTTTTAGTGGAATGAGGATTGTCAACACGGTCTGGATACACTGAAAGAAAATATGGTAACAATGCCAATACTAGTATTCCCAGACTAGGAGAAGACATTCCACATACATGTAGATGCATTGGCCATAGCACTTGGATCTATTTTGGCGCAGCCAGGAGAAGAAGAATTGGATCATCCTACAGCATTTGCTAGCAGAAAATTGTCAGAATCATAGCAGAACTATAACACTACAGAGAGGGAAGGCCTAGTTATGTTCTACGTGCTTCAGAAGTTCAGGCACCACTTATTGGGGAAATATTTTAAGATGTTCATAGATCATTCAACTCTTAAGTACCTAGTCAACAAGCCAGTGTTGGGGGGTAGAATTTGTCGATAGTTACTCTTGTTTCAAGAATTTGATTTTGAAGTAATAGTCAAGCCAGGGAAGATGAACGCAGGACCTGACCACCTATCAAGGGTCATGAATGAAGAGGAACCTACAAATTTAGAGGACAATTTTATGGATGCACAGCTATTTTTAGTTCAAATCACCGATGAATACTTCACAAACATCATCCAGTACTTGAGTACAGCGACTGCGCCATGGGAATACAACACCACGCAAAAGAAAAACCTGGTAGTCTGGGTGGCAGACTATCAGCTGATTGCAGGACACTTATACAAAATGGGCACAGATAGCATCTTGAGAAGATATGTGCTAGAAATTAAAGACCAAGTATTTTAGCAGAAGCCCATGAGGGAATAGTAGGAGGACACTACGTAGGCAAAGATGTCACGCAGAAGGTATTGCACACAGAACTATGGTGGCCGACCATTCACAGAGACTCGAAAGAGTACTGTCAGAGATGCGATGTATGTCAGAGGGTTGGTAAACCTAATAGAAGGGACAAGATTCCATTGTGACCACAGGTAATGATTCAGGTAGTCGACAAATGGGAAATAGATTTTGTGGGACCAATTAACCCACCAACAAAGAGGACAGGTGCAAGGTACATTATCACTGCAACAGAATACTTGACAAGATGGGCGGAAGCAGAACCAGTCAAAAATTGCAGCGTAGAGAAAGCCGCACACTTTCTATTTGAACAGGTGATCACTAGATTTGGTTGCCCAAGAATTTTGATGAGTGACCAAGGCACTCACTTCATTAACAACACTATTAAGGCTATGACTGAGGAATTTGAAGTCCACCATCAAAAGAGTACACCATATCATCCACAAGCGAATGGAACAGTAGAAGCCTTTAACAAAATCCTTGAAATGCATTGACGAAGATATGTAATGTCAACAGGGATGATTGGGACCTAAAAATACCAATAGTATTGTGGGCATACAGGACCACATGCAAGAATTTAATAGGACACACACCATTCATATTGGTATATGGACAAGAAGTAGTGGTGCCATTAGAATTTCTGGTACCCAGTCTGCACATAGCAACGATTACAAACATGACGGAATGAGGCATAGTACAGGAAAGGCTGAATCAACTGATGATCATGGAGGAAGATAGGATCCTAGCAGGGTTCCACCAACAAGTTCAGAAAGCAAGGGACAAAGCTTGTCATGATAGACATATCAAGAGGAAAATTTTCAAGGAAGGAGACTTAGTGTTGATGTGTGACAGTAAATCCATTCAGCATCCAGGAAAACTCATAATACACTGGTTAGGACCATATGAAGTAAAAATTGTCACAGATGGTGGATTTGTACATTTGAAGGAATTAAGAGGCACATAACTCATAGGGATGATCAATGGGAGTCAACTAAAGTTGTACAAGGACAATCGACCACCCACAACTTGAAAGTCACCGCGCAATAAAATAAATAAATAAAGATATAGTACATCAAAAGGGAACAACAAATGCATAGTGCGTCGAAACAAGAAGGATCACACGCCAAAAGGAGAAGGAGCATGCACGCTCAGAAATATGAGCCCGATGGAGACAAGGCCAATGGTCAGTTCAAAGCGAAAACGAGCGGGAAAGGCGGATACGACAAAAGAAGTGCCAGGTGACGGAGGTTAGCAGAATTGAATGCCAGAAATGACTGATGGGATGTTGCATTAATCGCGTCAACTAGAGACAACGAGGGAAATCAATGGAAATTACAAAGGAATCGGTGGTTCATTTAATCCATAATCACGGTAACGTCTTCGACAATCTTCACACGATGCCCATACAAAGCAGGGATGCGGGAGCGAACAAGTTATTTCAAAATTGGAAAGGGCACAGAGTGATAGAGAATATGTAGCAGAGAGTGAAGGTTGCAGAGGTTGCAAAGGCTATTGAGCTCGACGAACGACAATTTTTTCCCACCATGGCACCACCTAAACAAGGAGCACCAAGCCTGACTTCCTGACAACCTCGAGGTAGAACCAGAGCACAATCGCAACCAAAGGGAAGCGAACAAAAACCATATCAGCCACCAGAAGTTGTCAATGTGGAAAAAATCCCATCGTCAGATATAGCACTAGGAATCCCCACACCCATTGAGGAAGAAACCTAGCAGACAACACCTGTGGGCATGGACATTGATATGTTGGAAGAGGGGTAGGGCCGACAGAATGAGGACACGGGCATCCAAGTGTAACTAGTAAAATCCATGAGAGTCAATGGGATGGCTCCAAACCAGGAAGCAATGGTCGTGCCAGAAGAATCATAGACAATTGTGTCAGAACAACCACAGGAGGGAACAATGGAAGATGTCATTGGTCGACGAGAAGAGTATGTCGAAGCATGAACAATGGAGGATGGAACCTCAAGTCAACCCCCACAATGAAAGGACAAGCAAACGATACCTAGGTCACCATGAAGACAACCAGTTGCAACAATTGTTTCGCCACGCATACCAGAAGGGGTATGTGTATCAGCAAATTTGTTAGGTTATGTAGATAAATTGAGGTACTCAGACCACGATGTAATGGACACAGACAATTTCCTAGAGTTCGCTAAGCAAGTCTACCTACAGACTGTGGGTATAGGACCCTTTGGGGATCCAATCCATCAACCACTCCAATGGGCAGCAGGAATGGCCAAAACCAGGATTTTAGGTCTATTGGACCTACCACACTTTGGCAGAGGCCAGTATGCAAACAGATGCATCAAGCAGCTGATGGTGGTCACACATGGCGGATATCTATGGCTGGAACAACTTGTCTCAATAGATGTAGAGCTCATCGTGCACATCATAGGGTTGCCATCACGGGGTATGGATCTCGTATAGTTCCTGGAGGACAAAACAAAGGAGAAATCATTGATCAAGGAGATGAATAATAAATACGACACCGAAAGGGGGTCGCGCAGAATCATTATCAAGCGGATTAGTGACATAGCGACAAGAATGGCCACAAAAATTATGGCATGCAAGTTGCTCAGGAAATGTCACAAGGAGGAAGTCTCGGTCGGGGTTGTCACAGTTGTATCATAGTGTTCTGAGGGCACCACACTCAGTTGAGCCCCTTATTCATTAAATCTGTTCTTAGACGACTATAAGGATGCGCAGGATCTAGGGACAAAATTTCATTATTCATGGTTGCTCATCCTGATAGCCATTATGGGATGGAAGGAGTTGAACTGCGCATTTTTCACCACTAGACCCAAACCCTGCCACAGATTGTGATACTTATCGCTTGGAGCCACTTCAGATGCCAAGAATAGGAAAGTGAATGTAGTTGTATTCGAAGGATATCTTCACGACCTATAGGACACAGTCGCCAACACTTAGAGGATAACACCATAAGTTGTTGCACACTATTAGGGCATAGACAACTTCAAATCCACTAGACATGCGATGTGGATCCAGGCGCGGAAGGACCCCAACAATCAATGGCTACAATTGCATTACTGCATCATGAAGGGGGACATACAAAAGTCCATTAAGGATTGGGAAGACGAATGGAGGATTCCAGTCCTCACTCAAGAAATACCCACAGAAACAGAGAAGGAGGAGATAAGACAAGAAAACACACATGTTGAGGAGGTAGGGAAGGAACAGACACAGCCCGAGGAAGTGACAGTGCCCAAGAAGCCAAGGACAGGTCAGAACAAGGCACAACAGCAAAAAGGGGGGACATCCAAGACACAAGTCTAGATGGGAAGAAGAAGAACACACAGGCGCCATAGGTACAGCAGAAACATGTTGATGCAACACAGGGACATACATCAATTGTTACTCCACAAGAGCCAGGCCAGACTAAGCGGCCATCCACCCAGACAGGGGGTGCACACAAGAAGAAAAAGGCACATAAAATGCCTCCAGAATACACGATCATGGAGGATGATGTAGACATGGTGGCCCATTATTTCCAGGATCGCACATTCAAGGATTTTGAGAATGTTGCATGCCAAAGAGACAGAATTGAATAAGAGCTAGCATACATGCAACATCTCCTTAGGCATATCGGGGAAGCATAGGCAGCCAATAGCAGCATAGAAATGGGCTCGTCAACATCACAGATAGGAGGAGAACCTAGAGAAAGCGAGCAGGATACAATCCAGACGATAGCACGGCCAAGTTCAATGTTTCACGTCACACCCAGCATGTTGTGCATGGATGAAATCATCGGGTAGACACCTCTAAACAACTTGGCTCAATTGCAATTGGTATTGCCGCAAATACAAACCAAATCCTTGTATAAACTGCAGGTCAGCATTACACAGGAAGTACAGTCTCCCACACACACAGAGACAGCAGAATTGTAGCAAATAAAGGATGATCGGGATAGGCTAGAATTGATACTTGAGCAGGCCAAGCTCGAGACCAAGGATGAGAAGGAATGTGTGAAGGGACTAGAGCAGAAAGTGGCCATAGCCTACGAGAAGATCCCAAAGAATGCGTAGACGACTGAACTCACTGCGACAGAGAAGATTGATCAGATTGTGCAGACAATCGATCAATACCAACATGAGATCTAGAATCTTCGAGAGAAGCTCACACCTACCAATCCACCGGAGGTGAGGGAGCAAAGGAAACAGGAGGCAACAGTGCAGATACAAGAGGTAGAACAACAATTCCACACGATGGTCGACTTGTTCGAGAAAGCATCATAGCTCTGGATGAAGCTGGAAGAGGATCAGCAGGTCTAGCAGTGGGACCGAAAAGGAGAAAGGATAAGCGCATCTATCCAGGACCTCAACCAAAGGCAGTAGACAATGTCGATCATGGAGTGCATCAAAGGGGCACAAGAACTCATAACTGGGCAGACACAGAAAAAGGAGCGTCGAGCTCAAATGGAACCGCTCCAGGAGGGAGCAGCAGAGGTCAATACACAGGAAGAGGAATCCAAAACATACACGGCACAAACCTAGGCAGAATGTGCAAGGATGGTCAATGATGAAATCGCAGTGCAGATATTGGATGCACTCAAGGAGAAGACCATGCAGGCCCAAACACAAGCAACAGAACTCATGGAGAAGTTCCAAGTGATCACCAGGGAGATCGATGAACCACGTAGGGGTTAGGTGGCTCGGGATGAGACACATGTCAGTGTTGGGGGCCTGTTGGAAGCAGGCCAAATCAGGAAGAAAGGCATGCATGAGGAAAGCGACAACTAGAAGGAAGAGCAGTACGCGCGCATGTATGGAAGACCTAACGATGTTAGGGTTAGGGTTTTTGTAATACATTGTAATGGCTGACAAGCCAGAAATGTATATATATAGATACCTAGGAGAGTAATAAAAGGAGATAGCATAGACAAGAAGATACGAGAGGAGAAAGTTTGAAGAGACAACAAGAGGAAGGACTCATGTTTTGATAACTAGTTGTAATACTTTGTAATCTGATCCAATTTTGTACGTTGTTGAGTTGAAGAGGGGTCAGGAGGGTAGATATTGAGGGTTAGATCACAGGCTGAGGATCCTAGTGTGATCTATTCTGCCTCATAATAGATCTCGACCCGACTGAGGATGAGTTGTAAAGCGCGCGGTGCTCTAGTTTTGGAACTGCCATAATAGAAGAACTTGAGAGCCAGATCTTTGTGGACGTAGTCGAGGGGGTGAACCACGGTAAAACCTATGTTATGTGATTGAATGCTTGTGTCTCTTTTATTGTTTATGAGTAGATGTTAGAATGATATATGAATGAATGAATCTAATCACATTACATTCATGAATGGGAATGCCAGTATATTGCTTTAATAAGTTAAATAGAACTCTCAGCACACACTTCACAGATCTCCATTCAATCCTGGACTACAAACACTTGAGTATTGAAGTCACCCATTAAAACTATCTCGGGTGAGACTACGCGGTGCACTCTATGCACCATGTTGCCTTCTGGTTTACCAGGAGGGCCGATAGTTTTAGAGGCTTTGTTGGAACCCTAGCAGACTTGAACCTGGGCCAATCATGTTAAAGGCATAGCTCAAAGGAGTTTAAAACCAACAAAGGGTCATAAGACTCAGGGACTTCGCCAATAGTGGTTGAAATCATGTTAATCAAAGCGACAAAAGGAGTAGGAATATTAGGTGGTAGAATGGGGAACGTTCCCATTAACGATGAATCCTTTAGAAGACCCACCCCAACATTCTCATAACCGGGAAGTGTTTTCGTAATGAAAGGTATGTTACTAGTACGTGAATCGAAATTAAATAAGGCGAGTTGTTCGATAGTAACAAATTTTCCTTGGTGAGGGAAACATATCACATGGAAAAGAGTAGAAACAATTGCAGGCATGGAATTAATCCAACTACGACCAAGTAGAAGGTTATAATCGAGAGGTGCATCAAAGACCTCAACCTCAACTGTAATCACTTTGCCTTCTAACGTAATATATAACGAAGGAAGAACACCATAAGGTTTAAACCCTGTACCATTAAAATCTTTTAGAGTATTGTGTGACCCGGTAAGGGCAAGAGAGCCAATGGTTTTCCAACAAGTGATGGACATGACGCAAGTCGAGGCTCCTTCATCAATAATGGTTTGACAAATATTCTTATTTTCCACAATAACTTGTATAGGAAACGCTAATTGAGGAGGAATCCTTGGAATATGATCTTCCAAATCAAAGATTATCAAGTTTGTATCGGTAGGATCAATTCCACCAATAGCCTTTAACAGTGTCTTCCGTTGCATAGGAAAACTTTGAAGGACTTCGAGAGTCGACATCACAGAAGGTGTCTATGCAAGATCTTCTACAATATTGTAGTTTTGAGCAGCATGTGCGTGAGGATTAAACGATGACTTACAAACCACGCCCTTAGGAGGAGGACAAAGAACTGTATCTAGACTCGGTCGTTCGAGATGAAGAGGACCGTTGGGAGGTGAAGTTAATGGAGGAGATTGAACCAATGGAGGAAGTGAATCGTCAACTTTCTCTTTCGAAGGAGAATCATCTTTGGCTCAAGTAGCGACTACAACTTTGTTCTTATTGGATTCACCAGTACACATAAGTACATAAGATGTGGTAGAGGGAGAAGGTTGGTCATGAATCACCAATTGGGCCTGCTACTGAGAAGGAAATGGTTGTGACAAAATGGTGGGTGTAGGAGGTGCCTCTATCCCTTGCAAGAACTTAGTAACCTCAGCACGTCGTGGACAATCTTTCGTATAATGATCCTCACCACAGATAAGGCAAGGATAACGAGGTTTTCACTTGTCTTTGTCATCAACAGGCTGAGTCTTGGGTTTATTAGATTGTTGATTATTAATTTTGTCCTCCTTATTCTTACCCTTCCCTTTCTTATTATTTTGATTTTTACCGGTAGGTGTAGATTGAACCGAATTAACCTCATAGGTTTTACCGGGAGAAGGAGTCAGAGGAGGAGTATTTTGAATATTAGCAATAGTAGATTTGGGATTGGAATGATTGACTTGTTTAGACTGAGTCTCAGCGTGAAAAGTACCAATCACACCATCAATAGCATGAGAAGCTATTGGAGGTGTTGGGGTGGATTTGTAGATGGGCGAGGAGAATCAGGGATCAAGTCATATAGTGTGCCCGTTTGTGAATAAACGAGATCCAAGTATTGAGCACGACTAATTGTTGTTCTTCAGTGAAAACACCACCCATAGAAACATCATGGGTTATAGGATTGATGAGTGACTTGGTAAACCACTCAACCAATAGTTGATCAGGAGGGGAACTTTGATTAAGCATCTTCTCCTCCTCCACTTGTGAATATGATCAGAAATATGAGTAGATGAGGATTGTTTAAATGAGCTCAAAATTTTGGTTCTTGTCTCATATTGTATCGGTAACTGGTAATGCATTAAAAACTCCCTAGCTAAGGTGTTGAAGTCATTGAAGAATCCTCGTGGAAATTCAATATACCATTTGGTTGTTGAACATGTAAGAGTTCATTGGAAAATACGTAATCTAATAGAGTCATTCATCAAGGAGTTGGATGAACACCAAAGATCGAATGTCATGATGTGATTATTTGGGTCTTCTCCCGATTGACTATCAAACTTAGGAATGTCTGATGGTAACTTGGCAAGTATGAATGGCCAGTAAGGAGAATGCAAAATATGATCATTCAAAATCCTAGATAAATCTGGTAAATCCAAAGTAGCAAGAAATGACAATTGTTTGTTCACTTGAGGAAACTGGTAATTTTGAGGAGGTAATCACGTAGGTATATCAGTAGGACCATAAGAAATATGTAGATAGTTATAGGGCCCTATCAAATTCGATGGTGGAGGGTTTTGATTCAAATATCCAACATGAGTTGGTTTATTGGGTAAGCTTCCTTGGAAAGGAGCATTAGACTGAAAACCTTGACCCCAGGTAGGATTCATAGATCGTGGATATGGTTGCTCAGGATTAGGGGGTACAAAATAATTAACTTGAGGAGTTTTCCCCCCATGCGGTTGTTAATTGCCTTGGAAAGGAAAATTCCAAGGTTGAGATTGTAATCTAGGGATATATTGCCTGTACACTGGGTTATGACCCCCAACTTGGGGTTTCCCCCCAACTTGAGGTTAGCCTCCAACAGGAATTTGAAAACCAGAAGCGACAAAATGACTTGTGCCTCCAAATTGATTGGAGCTATTGGGGCCAAGACAATTAGAACCTCTAGGTGAAGGTGGAGGAGGAATGTTAGGCCCCCGGGAGAGAACCTGGGTAGGTGTAGAAACAAAAATACTAGCAGTGTTATACCTAGGAGAAACAAAAAGAATAAGCCCTCAGGATGGACTCTGGGAATGATTAGCAATAGAAGTATTCATAGCGTTCTATCCAGGTGGAAGTGATGGATTTGATCTAAGTGGAAGTGGCATCCCAATAGGAGCTTGAGTGATTACCGCACTTCCGACAGAAATAGGCGTAACTTGTGGGACCATGGTAGAGCGAGCGAGCTAGAGAGGAAGGATTGTATGAGAACCAACCAATAATGGGTTTGAGACTATGACAACATTACTGGTCGTTCCATTAAAATGATCCAAAGGTATTGTATAAGCAGTGGAAGTCACAGGCGTATTTGATGACATAGGTTGATTAGAGGTCCTCTGGCGTAGGTGACTCATTCCTAGTTTTTCAAAAATATCGTGTCCCGAAGAGGTCCTCCAAAGAGAACGGGCAGGGCCGGAAGAGCTAGGATTAAAAGTTCCATCACTATGAACCGGAGTTCTAAATGATTCACTTTGAAAAGGTGGATCATCTACACCAGACTCTGTGTGAGGTCCAGTAGATATTCTAGTATAATCTTCAGCAACAACGTTTCCCGATGAATTTATCCGGAGCAAAAGTGGATCTTGTACAACACTCAATAACGAATTTACAGGAAGTATCGATTCCTCCAATGGAGTAGAACTTCCAATCTCAAAGGATACATCGTTATTGACTGCTCTTTCAGGAGAACCCTCTGGTGAGTTAGGAAGAAAAGGAGTGTATTCTTCTGGATCTTCTGGAGGTAACCCTTGCATCCTACGTGAACGACGAGGGTCAATGTTGGCTGCACCAAATAAAGAATGAAAGAAATCTATGGCCAACTAGAGAAACAAACAGCACTCACTAATAAAATCTAGATATCAAACATGCAAACAAACCTTCTTATTTCGAAGTCACTAGTTGGTGATGAAATCCAACATCCCGAAATCAAGACAAGAAGGGTTTGGGATAAAGCGGGTGGAAAAGTTACGTTGACATCCTGCTTAATGGACTTACACCATGGTGCAAGCTCCCACACATAATCATGGGTATACCCTCCAACGAGCCCGAGTGAGTTTGGCCAACGTCGATTCCAGGTACCGTGAAGACTTTCCCCTCCACAGTCACCTCGTGTAAAGACTCTAAAGATATAGGCCACTAAGGTTACCAATTATGACAATGATACCTGGGGAAGCATTCGACTGTCCAACCCAGGCGCAAGGGCAGGGTATCTAAGCCTGAAATCAACTCGAGAAGGTCCCCATGGGATTTTCTTCTCAAGTGACCCCCAATAATATGCGCAATCTCTACACTAAGACCAACAAAGCAGGGTAAGTAATTATGTCGGCCCTAATGCGACCTCGTCATTGACCCTTGTGTTAGAAGGGCTTCCCAGGACAAAATGTAGCAAGTGGATTTGAACTCTCTCTATCACAAGATATTATTGTGTGTTTTGATGCTTTGGAGAGTGTGTCTTACAACCTATTCCAAAGCGCTATTCTAACTAATGTTGGTGTATAAAAGTTCTATAAAATAAAAGTTGCTAATAGATTTTAAAATTACGTTGTATTTTAAAGGTTGTTGCTTACTCAAAAAAGAAACGGAAATGAAACTGATGATGTATTTGAACTTGACCCAATAAAATGAAAAAAGAAATGATATGCAATCATTTCATTCGATGAACTTTAATTACAATAGGGAGAAGGTTTCTCTTTACCGAATATAAAAAGTTAAAAATCTTAAATTTCTCAATATTTGAATGATATGTATCCCAAACAATCAAGAGTACTAAATCTTCCAATTTTCTCTTTTCAACAAATATTTGAATGCAAAATATTTTTACAAAGACTACTAAAAAGAAGAATAAACTTCATTCCTTTCCTTTTCAAATCAGAACAGAGACCTAATCCAAAAAAGAAAGAATTGTCTAAGAATACTAATGCACTCTCAACATTATTTCCCAAATCAAACTCACAATGCAGGCAAAAAATGAAAAGATAAGAAAACTTTGTGTCGAATGCAAACAAAAATTGTTTCTTAGTCAACAACAATCTAAAACTTAAAATCAATCCAAAACTCAAATGAAATCAAGAACGACTTATCAAACAAGCACCCAGGAACAAAGCCTTGAGATTATACCCTTGCGATAAGAAGTAAAAGATGAAATTTACAAATCTTATGAAGAAGACTCTCAATCCTTGACAATCAATCAAATCCAGGCTTAAAAGAATTAAACTAATCATTCAGCAATGCTAAAAGTTCATCCCAGGTAGTAAAGACAAATCTGGGCAAAGAAAAGAAAACTAATTGTCACTCCAACAATTCCTACAGGAATCATCGCAAGCTGCAGAAGGTTACAGTGTGATGATGTAGGATCGTCGCATGCTGTAAGTAAGGCACAGTGCAACGTCGTAGCCCTGGTCTACACAAGCAGAGTGTGATGATGAAGAATCGTCCCAGGCTAGAAATAGGACACAATGCGACGATCTCTGAATATAAATAAAATTTGGAAGAATGGCAAAATTTCTCAATGAACTTTTAGAACCAAGGAGTCGAGATGGATCACCCGCAGACTCAAAGAATAAAATTGACCAAAAGAAGGCACGCTTAAAGAAAATAAGAAGCAAACAACCAAAAGAATTTGGATCCCCAGTGGAGTCGTCAATTTTGTTATCGGACAAATCGGTAAGTGTGGATATAAGCTAATCTCCCTAACTTCCATAGGAAGCTAGAACAAAACAAGACAGAATACAAACTTCACCTTAGACTCCATTGTCATATAAACTAGTTCAAAGAGGGACAAATGACATACTTTTTAAATGACGCTTGATCCTCACTAGTGTCGTCCTTATCGCTCCATATTTGGATTTGTTGGATGGTGAACCTATTTAAGAAGCACAAACCAACAAAGAGAGAGAACAAAGATATATATATTCCAATGAATTCTATGTATAAGATCAAGGAGTTATACAATAAAAGTAAAGACACCTTTATAGGGAAGAAATGTATTGTTTCATCATATTAAATGGAAGTGGAGAATACAACCCATGCCTTGATGTTGCAAGGTCCCTTCCAATGGCTCTTTGCTCCAACACACACACCTTTGCTCCAATGCCCTTGATGAAGAAGATCCACAATCTAACTTAGAGAGATAAAGCAAAGTTATCTCAAATATAATCTATAGCAGAACTCTTCATGCATAAGAAAGCCTTTGCAAAACATTAGCCTTT
>SNQJ01S0116350.1:6960-34845 GCA_010110895.2 Picea sitchensis | reverse complement strand
TTTTTACCTCTGAAAATCTCCTTATCTCTCCTTGTGGCTTCCCTGGTCACTTCTAGCCATCCCATCCTGTAGTGTTGCTCCTCCTGATTCCAATGAGCTATTACACTGAGAGGTTCCTCCAAGTAATGTGCCTCAAATGCCCTCTTCAGTTATTTTAATTAACTTATAGCTCAAAATAGTCAAAATCATGGAAATCGTCGGAATGGAACGAAACCAAAGCCAACCTGTGTGGAATGGCTCATAATGATGGAATATGATGATAAATGCCAACTGGACCCCACAATGCCTCTCAAATACCCCTGTACTCGCTATAACATCCATCTGGCTACTCTGGTCATCATAAGTCTCTGCCCTGTGAAGATGTCCCAAAGTGGGGACATTACAAGTTTAATACCTCCCACAACTACCATAATATCAACACTCCCTCCTAGCTAGGGAGGTATTGAAAACAATGGTCTTGAGCACAAACATACCATTCAACTAGTAGCATCATCATAGCCACACAAGCTATCTCATGATCAAATCACGAGCACCATCATCACTATCAATATCATCTAATAGCATCAATTGCATCATCTCTTGAAGCCATACTCCATTTGAGTAATCAAGCATGATGCTGAATAAGTCACTCACTCCACAGAGTGATACAAGAACTATTATTCTAATCCGGACATATGTCCTAGATGAACAACTGTTCCAATAGATACTGGAAGCCACACCATGGGCTACAAGGATTATTCTTCTAATCCGGACATACGTCCTAGAAGAATAATTGTCTTGGACCATTTTCCACCTGGAAATATCTGTCCACCAGCACACTAACTATCCATCTAGCTGGTAATCATTTCCAACATTACTGATAGTCTTCATGGAAATTAGAACAATCCCATTCAATAGAACACAATTGTGTCTATCCATAGTAGTACACAACTACTATCCAGTGGTACACAACCACACCAAGTAGCACACGACTATTTAACCAGTGACACATAGTCACAACTAGTGGAACACATCCACCACAGTGGCATACAACTACTGTACAGAGGCATACAGTCTCCACAGTAATCATATCATCCAATATCAACCTGCATAACAATATCATGATACAAACTGAGTCATCTGGGCCATTCTTCCACTCACATATGTGAGATCTGGAAGAGAATCTCCCCTTTGGAGGTAAAGCATCAACCATGGACTATCTGGACTATTCTTCTCAAGCATAGAAGAATAATTGTCTCTGATTTCTGAAACTGGACCATTCACCTAACTGGGCCATTCCTCCGACACTAATCACAGTGCAACCTGGAGAGAATGAGTCTGCCCTAGGGAATGCCTGTCCCTAATTGTTGAACCTGGACCATTCACCTAACTAGGCCATTCCTTTAGCACTAATCATAGTGCAACTTGGATAGAATGAGTCTGCCCTAGGGAATGACTGTCCAGACCATTTCCTAATGGAAACGACTGTCCTGCACCAACCTCCAAAACAGACCATTCTTCAAAACTGCTCACAACTGTGAACTTCGAAAGAATGACTGTTCGACAAGGCGGACCATTCTACTTGACCACTACTTAGAGTGACTGCCAAGAAGAATGATTGTCCTAGACCATTCCACCACACTGGCCACATGGGGAATCGTTGTCTATGGTACATCAATAATCTATCAGACCATTTTCATTACGAAAATGACTGTCCGATCTGGACCATTTTCCGAACTGGAAAATGCATGTCCATCAAAAATCTCAAACCACTTTCCAAACTGGAAAGGAACTGCTCATCCTGGACCATTTTTCAAACTCAAAAAATGATTGTCCATAAATCAATAACATATAAGTGCTCATTCCCAACCTAGGAGTAATCTCTTCCTTTTTCGATAAGGAATTTGTCTCCACGAGCCCCAACTTGTTTCTCGAGTATGCAAACTTTTCATCTTGGGCATAGGCTTTACCAGAATATTTGTTATCTGCTCATCTGTAGAGATATATTGGAGAACCACTTCTCTTTTCTAGACTTCATCACAGATAATATCATGCTTGATCTCAATGTACTTCGGTCTGTCATGGAACATTGGTTTTCTTTGAAGGCTTCATATAGCTCTGATCATTACAATATATCATGGTCGAATTCAACACTTTTGTTTCCTGCTAGTTGATGACATCGTGGCAAGGCTGAAACTGAAACATATCCAAGTAGCACTTCTTCTGTCATCATGAGAGTTTACCATGGATTAACAATCCATCATCCCAGACTTCTGAGTAACTATTCTAATACACTATCTCTATCATAGAAAGTTTTCACCACACTTTTTTTGTATATGAGATACTTTGCATCAAGTTGTTTGAATCCATACAAGGTCTTCTTATATCTACATACATGGGTCTCTTTCTGGTATAAGCTTCTTTCTCACTTGCTTTATTGGGAAGAACAATCTTATACATGTAAATTCCAATCCATGGATACTACAAGAGGTATATCTGGTTTACTGGAACATGCTGTTGTCATAGTCTTCTCCCTCCTTCTGGAAGAAACTCTAAATCTTGCAATGCTTCCATTCATAAGTCTTTTTTTTTCATTTTCTTACATACATTGTTCTTTAACATAACTTCCATTTCTTCTGCTTGATTGCTTCTTAGTGGGTTCAAACCAAGCTGGTAGTCTTGTGATTCTCGGTATAATAACTGGTTGTTCTTTCTTTTCTTTCTTTCTTGGAATCTTCATGTTCTTCCTCATGTCTCTCTTTAGCTCTTGGTTCCATGGGTTCTTCTATATGCCCTGAAGATTCCAACTTCTTCCTTTCGTCATAGAATCATGGATGTAGATGGACGACCAAGGATACTTTAAGGCTTCTTTTCGAATAAGACTTCTTCTAGAGTCAAATTGAACACATGTTGCTTATCATGGTTGCTACTTTTAATTGGAACATGGACATATACTTCATAATCCTCAATGGATCATGTCATTTAGGATTAGATCCCTCCTAATCCTTGATTTATGCATGAATGCATGCTCTTCTTTTGGAATTTTTTAATCAACTCCCTCCATCTAAGAGATTCCGCGCTTTCGTCTGCATCCTTATTGCCTTCTGCAAAGTGTCACAAGTCTTTTTCTAATTTCCTCTTGATTGCTGACTTCTTTATGTTTTGACTTCTTATGGGTCTCTTCAAGTTTGATTATGATTTCGGCTTATCTGGTAGTTGTTGCTTATATAATAGCTTCCACAGGAATTGTTACCAAGGGTTGTCAACGTACTTCATCTTTTCATGTGTATTGCTTGACTTGTGGTCATCGTGACAACAATCCTTATCTTGTTATTCTTCCATAGGTATTGTTTCACTTGAACATCTTATCTTCTAAGAAATAGATATGCAAGATATGTACAGAAACTATGTAAACATGGTATGTACAAGAACTTTGAAGAATATTGTTACCTTGACTTGGAAGAAGAAATTTGTTTTATCCTGCTTGGTCGTCTTTGAGGGTTCCCTTTCTTCGACAAGTAATGCTTCGTCTGTTTCCTTCCTTAAGCCAAACTTCCTCTTATTCCTGAAATTCTTGAATTTTGCTATGAAGGCTTGATCATCGTATTTCTTTTGGGATTTCTCTTTTGTGCTAATCCTTAATTCTTCTCGTGCACAACAAGTCCAAAGTTCTTCAAATATGAGATACTCCTTTCTTGTGTTCATGCTTGCGACAAATGCATCCCATGTCTTGGGTAGGATGTTGAGTACTATATTTACTGGTTCCTTGAAATGTTTTCTTCAATAGCTTGTAGTTGATCTTTTGACTGAGATATTCTCACAAAGTATGATGTTATGTTTTCATCATCATTCATTTTCATGTCACGCAGCTCATTCTTCAGATTCATTACTTGTCCAATGTTTCTGACTGAGAAGAGATTAGTTAGGGAATCGTACATCTTCTTAGATGAGTCCAGATGAGAGATATAGGGTATCGAGTGGTCTTTTACATAGTCCACTACGATACTCATGGCATTGATGTCATTGTCCTTGAACTTCTCCATAACTACAACGTTATGAGGTTCCTTCTCTTTTCCTTCTTCAAACTGTGGTTCCACGATCTTTCCTTTCACGATATCCAACACTTTATTCTTGGTAAGGATGAGATCAATCCTTGTCTTCCATGCTCTGAAGTTAGAAGCCCCTTCTAACTTGTTTTTTGACTTCATAGAGTAAGTCATGACTACTTTGACTTGGTCAACATTTGATTTTGACCAAAAACTCAAACTTGACGTCTTAGCTTGCTGAGAATACCAGGAGGTGCACTAGGTTAGGGCGCACTAGGCTATCCAGAAATTATGTGAATCTCTTCACTTAAGGTGCCTCAACACGAGGGTTAGGGTTTCGTTGCTGCAACAAAAACTTTCACTGCCACTGCAACTATAACTGAGCAAATCCTCCAAGTTTATCTTCTAGTGGATAGACTGTTCGAAGATAGTGTGGGCCCATAACCTATTAGAAATAATAGGTGTGCTCGTTTAACCATAGATAATATAACAATATTGTCACCCAACCATAGGCTGAAGCCACCCTCGAGCACCTTAACCTTGACAGAGAGAATAATTCCAGAAGAAAGCCCTAGATCCAAAATCCAATCAAGGTAGCGTACCAAGCAAAAAGTCCAAACCATAACCAAGAGAAAGTCCAAGCCTAAAACCGAAAACACTAGTTGCAACTGCAACTACTCTCCAAACTTGCGCACTTATTGAATTTTTGCAGTTGCGAGCTGTGTGTGTACAAATGAGCTATGGCATCCTGTATTTATACTGCTCTTTCTTAGTTGTCTGGGCCGACTTCTCTTTCTGGAGGCTGAAGACTCAATATTAATTATTTTCTTTAGCCGACTTGTCTACTAGGGTTATGTCCAAGGCTTTAGGGTTTCTTCTTGTTTTCAGAATATTCTATTCTTGTCAGGGTTACACGTGGAGGTTAATACCTCCCACAGTTACCATAATATCAACAAGTGAGTGTTTCCATAATTGGATAAAGGAGATGGAGTTTTGGAAAGAGTTCCTTGTTATATTTGCTAGTAGATTTGGAAACTCGAGAAATTGATTATTTTTGAAGAATAAACGCTTTCTTTGGCCAGGGCGTGCAACATAATTTTACAAGCCCTGGGTGAAAACAAAAAAACTCAAATTCTTCATCCTCTTCGGATTACTAGGCCTCCATTCTTAGATTGGAATCTGACAGTGAGTTTCTTTGATGGCGCCTCACAATGTGAGGGCTCAAAATGTGGTGCATGAGCAATTTTAAAATGTCCAGAATTGGGTTCATACAACCTTAAGATGAATTGTGGCACTTGAACCAATACCAGGGGTGAACTTTTAGCACTGTGGTGTATTTTATACTTTGCATATTTAAAAAAGGTTAAAAGATTACAACTGGTAGGAGACTCGAAGATTATTATTGTCTGGTTTTCTCATGAAAACAATTTACAGGTGGTTTCTCTTCAGCCTTGGATGACAAAAATTTGATTGTTGAGCGGGAAATTTCAACAATTAAAAGCACAACACATATATAGAGAATTCAATAAGGAAGCTGATCAGTTATCCAAGCAAGCACTACAGCTGGAAGAAGGTGTGATATATCATGCGGAAGGAACAAGAATACATACATAGAGCTTCGAAAGAATGTCAATTATATAACTTTTTTCTGCGGCAAAGTTGAAGATTTTGTTTTTTGTCTTTTTTAAAACCAGTAATGTAAAATGAGGAGGATCTTTTCTTTGAACAACATATATATCTATAAGGTATGGCTATGTAAAATGAAGTAATACTGGATATCACTAAATGGACTTTTGTAAAAAACAATTTATATTCTCTAATATAAGTATTTTTTTTTGATTTAAAAAAAAAAAACTTCATTACAAAATCATTGAAAAAGAACAAGTTAACATGGAAAAGAGCTCAATTATTTTGTAAAAGGCCTATGTTAATCGAGATGATGAAGTAAAATGAGAATGATGGATTAATGCACATGTTCATAGTCCTCACAAGAATAAGTTAAATGTGTAGCAAATAGATTATTTATGGTGATAAATTTAAGCTAAATCAAGTAAAAGTTTGAGGTATGCTACAACTTTTCTTTGGGGTTTAGTTCCATTGTAACAAATCTGGATGATTAAAACTCTAACTTTTTGATTCTAACCAATTGAAAGAAGTTTGCTTCAATTTTAGTCAACTTCCACTGTGATTTTGATAAAGCTTTTTCTCCATATGATAATTTTTTATGCTCAGTGAAAAATGAGCATGTTTTTATGATTTAATAGACAAATTATTAATTGAAATTTATTTATTTGTAATATTTTTTTTTGGTAATAGTCCAAAATTAAATCGGGTGTCATTTGGATGTGATATTTTAAATTTCTATTATTACTTATAATTATAATATTTAGTAATATTTTTGAAAAATAATTTAATATATATATATTATAATAAAATTATTTTCATTAAATATTTTGCAAGTTTTTATAATTTTATTTTTATATTTGATTTAATATTAATAAAAATTTCAAATTCATTAATTTTTTTATAAATAAACTGAAAAGTAATTAAATAATAATTTTTTTATATTAAAAATAAATGCTTTTAGTTTTTAATTTTTTTAGTATAATTTTTTAAAATATCATCATGATTTTTTACTTTTAAATTTATAATAATTATTTTAATTAATTAAAATATCTTGTTAAATTATTTCCATATTTGATTTATTTTCTCAACGCCGAGTTTCCAGTTACTCAAACCAAACCAAGGTAAGAGGAATAAAATAAATAGTATGATGACATAATGATTATTATGATCTTCGTCGAAAGTATGCACTTTACACCTCCCCATGACATGGAAATTTAATCCATTCTCATTGACGTTTTAAAGGAAGACTTTTAAACCTTTGAAAGGAAGAGTTTAAAAAAATATTTTTCCCTCTGCATCAGAAGTTGCTTAATTAAGTTAAGCAAAGTATGATTAATATTTTTCCCTTTCCATAAAAAGATGTTTAATTAAGTTAAGCAAATTATGATTAATTGATATTGATAGGAAAGAGTTTTTATCATTCACGATTCCATATAATTAAAATAATTATGAAAAAAAATCCAAAATAAATGGATAACCAAACGTAGCAGACTACTCTTTCAATAGCAAAAACAACTGTGCGGAAAATGATATAAACAAGTAACTTCAAGGCTCATAATGAAATTCAAAAAACAAATTAGAGACATCCTGGTAACTTTAACTCCATAAATATTGATTCATTGCTTCTCTGTCTTTTCCTCGTTCAATCATTGGGAAAACAACAAAAGGAAAGACGGCCCCTCTTTCCTGATCTCGTTTAGCTCTCATTGCAAGACAGAATCCAAGCTATAGCCAAACAGCTCCCCAGTCCTTCAAAATTCAAATCTTGTCTACAACAGTTCATAATTCAAGTTTTCTTCAACCATTTTTTTCTAGGAAGGTCTGACTGTATTTTCATTTTCTAATTTTCCCGTTACTATTTTCGTATTTCTGCTTTGATCAATGAAAACCCATCAATATTTTTCTCAGACGAGTGATGGTAAACCATTTATTTATTTTTTTCCTTTAACATTTACATTTTAAATTTGTTGACTTTTGCAGCACTTCTATGGGGAATTCTGTGCAAGTACAGGGTTACAATTCACTGATTTCAGATGATTTAAATGGGTTTTTTCGGTTCTCGTGAAGGGTTTGAATTTATGATTTTGCTTATCAATTTCTTTCACGTGGGTAGATTTCTTGGTTAAATTCAGGACGTGGGTTGCTTCAATTTTGTTTGTATGGGCTGAGTTGATTTCATTACGTTACATTCCTTACGCTCGGCACCATTTTGGTTAAATTTTTAAACCCCTTCCCTTTTTTTTTCCTGGATTTTAAGAGAACTGTGTTCAGAGACATTTTTTTTTCATGTCATTGGGATTTTCCGTGTCTGTATTTAAGCCTTCAATTTAAATCACTTGTGGGCATCCCCTTCTCCAGCTGATTCCCTGCATCTGAGCATTTAGTCTTTCTCATTTCTGATGCTTTACTTGAATCTTTCTGGTCTCTGCTGGACTCCCCAATGCAATGATACACAAACCGATATTGTGCAATTGATAGAAACCAATTGCAAGACTTGGTATCGGCGAACGATTTAGCTATACTGTTATCTGTGATGGCGCAATGTGGAAATCAGCCCGCGGAGATAGGGGACTATTCAGTCATTGAGCAGATTGGATCTGGTTCGTTTTCGGTCGTATGGCATGCAAAGCACAGATTCAAGGGTTATGATGTTGCTATCAAGGAAATCGCAACCGGACGGCTTAACAAAAAGTTGCAGGAGAGTCTTCTGTCAGAGATTGAGATACTCAGAAAAATTGACCATCCTAATATTACTCGCCTACATGAAACTGTAGAGGTAAGCACTTTTTCTCTCACCTTGTTGATTTTTCAGTACAGTGGAAAGCTCACGTTTCATTGTTTTGTGAGACAAGGGTGGTTTGTGACACACGCTAAAAGCCTTGCCAATCTGCGTGGAATCTGGCTTGGGGTTGCGAGTCCCTGAGTTGAGGTGATAGCATCCTCCCTCACTCCCGCGCTGACATAGCTTAGAGGTGCCTGTGTGCTTTAGCCTTTATGGGTCCACTTCCTTGTCATTGTTGCCTTCTCAATTGCAAGCTTACTTAAAAGACAGAGTGGCATATCCCTTGTCCAGAATTTTGCTCCACATTACCATGGCCGTCATTGTCTATATTTTGCATAACAGATGCGGAGCTCTGGTTCTATGTTTTTCTGATATATGTTTTACTTTAATCAATTTATACAAACAATCATGTAAAATGAGTTACAGAAGTTGCAGCAGCAGCTGGTTGTGTGTCCCTTCTAACCCAATGTAGTCATAATCTCTGTCAATGAAAGGAGGTTTGAGTCTTCTGAAGTTCGCTCTTTGAGCAGGTTCTAATTGTGAAATCCTTTCAGCTTTTTTATTTCAAACTTTTGAAGGATATATTCCATCAGTATGGTCTGGGTAGCAACTTGTTCTTCTAGCGATTTCAGCTTTTTGAATATAAACTCAATATCCTTCCCCTCCAAGCCAGCTGATTCTTGGCACCTTCCCTGTATCAGACTGCGAAATTGAGCGGAGTTCCTTTCCCAAAGATTCAATCTTCTCTGTCAGATCAATTGTCGTACCAGCAAGGAGATCCTTAACTGTTGATTTTGAATCAGTCAATGCTCTGAAGATGGACCTGCATGCCTTGTATCCCCGGGGTCTTCAGGATAAAGCCATGATGGCACTTCATCTCCAGTCTCAGCTTCCTCTATCTACATAGCTTTTTCTTTGGCCTGCCATCATCCCAGCTTTCCACTCACTGGAGAAGGATGTCGGAGTTTAAAAGCTTGCTCGTGGGTGGCTGCAATTTTGACATAATTGAACTGCTGATTATCTCGCTCTCTCCTTCCAGTTCTTTGGCTACAATTCTGCTAGCTCCCTCCTTCTCATGTGATTTCTTGCTCTTCCTTTGGCCTATCCTTTGCCGCCCACACCAATCTTCCTGCTCCAAGGCCTAACAGAGTAACAATAGGCTTCATTGTTACAACAAACAAGATTAACACCAGCCTTTTCCATTTCACGAGTATGAATCCAAGGTCACTTCTCTCGATCTCAGATGCCATCCTCTGCAATACTGAACTATGCCTACCTCGAATCATCATTTCTCAAGCTTGGGTTTCCCTGGCCCGATACACCATCATCGCACCTCGTTTCACCTTTCGAGTCATCATTAAAGATTTCCATTAGGTCTCCTTTGACTTTTTGTTCCTCTATTTCATACCACATGACTATTAAAGCTACCTCCCCCCAATGGGCCCCAGCATCCATATTAGCCATTTTATCAACCACTGCATTGTTGCTTCTTCTTATATGCCTTATTTCCAGCTTGGAGGAGAGGTTTGCCAGCTGTTTAATTTCTTCTACTACTGATTCCAATGTCAGATGTTTGGTTTCTTTATTTGATCTAGGATGAGTTCCAGTGGTCCTCCTATGCCTTCCTTTGCTGTTATATCCTCAACAAAGTTGTTAGAAGCCTCTCTTATGCTCCCTGCAGAAACAAAAATTGGTTTTCCATTATGATTCCTTACTATGGCTCCAATCCCAACCCTGCCTGGGTTCCCCTTTGATGCACTGTCGAAATTGATTTGAAATATGGGTGAGAAAGGGGAGTCCATGCTTCTCATGGTTCTGTCGGCTTTTCTAACTTTTTATGGGCTGTCTTCAGTCCGTATTTCTCTGTTGCCCATACCGTGAGTCTATGCTCTTTTCTTGGCGGTGAATAGCAGGCCTTTTTCTTTCTAGTCCTTTACCTCAATTGGTTCTCTGACATTTCTAACTATTCTCTGTTTCAAGTTTCAACTGAAGAATAGAAGAAGAATGATTTTGAAAAACCCTTTTATTTCTCTCAATCCAATGCAAACAAATCCCAAATGCTAATTCCAAGATCTTATTTAATACTGATTTGAAGTCTCCTCATTTCCAATTTCTGAATATATCTTCCACATTATTAAAATTTCCCTTTGATTTCCTCATTAGGACTTACAACATTTGCCAACAATGCATACTTGCAGGGCAAAAGAGGAGGACATGGTTTATTGATTCCTCTGCCTCCTGACAGAGATGACACATTTTGAGGGTCCTTGGTGTCCCCTTTTTGTAGATAATCCAAGGTCAAAATGCTATTTTGCAAGGCTAGCCATAGAAAGGCTCCTATATTTGGTCACTGGTTGGAGTTCCAGATTTTCTTTTATATCGTCATATCTTTTCTTTGATCTTCATTATCTATTGAAATGGAATGAGCTTGGCTGGCTGAATATTTTCCTTGACTGGACCTACCCCATCGTAATTTGTCTGCACCCTGCTTAAAAGGTGCTTTCCTTCTTTGGAGGTGGGACAATTAGTTCTTTCATATCTGCATTGATATCCTCTAGCCATGTAGATGGATCCCATCATTTTCTTCCTATAAACACTCTTCCTAATACACTTACTGGAGTGTCCCCCAAGTAACCGCTTACTGTTTTCCAACCTTCTCTTTCAAAGATCTCTCTGATATTTATTAGATCTGATCCCCTTCTCCCTCCCACCTCCCAGCACTACCCCCACTATCATACGTGGGATAGTCAAGTATTGTTCCATGGAACAACTTTGAATGATAACACACTGGTCTTCCTCCTTGCATAAGCACTACCCCTAATGCATATCCATTGGCATCTGTCTCCAGTTCAAATGGTCACTGTAAACTGGGCATGGATAGGACTGAAGCATTGTTGATCTTCTTGTTGCGGTCTTCAAATGCTCATTGTTGTGGCTTACCCCATTGAAAGCTCTTTCCCTTGGTGGTCATGGCGTGCAATGGTGTCGCTACTGTTGAAAAGTTTGCAATGAACTTCCTCAGGTATTGAGCTGCTCCCATGAAACTTCTGACCTTTGTGAAGCTAGCGGGAATAGGCCATTGGTTGATGGCTGCAATCTTGTCTGGATCCACCCTCAGCTGTCCTCCATTGATCACGTGTCCAAGATAAATCAAGGACTCCTTCCTGAACTTACATTTCTTCAAATTTGCAATCAGGTGATTCTTCTTTATGTCTCTAGTACCTACATCACATGCGAGATATGCTCTTGCCAAGTATTACTGAAGATTAATATGTCATCTAGGTACACGATTACGAATGAGTCAATAAAAGGTTGTAGGACATCATTCATCAATGTCAAGAAAGTTGTAGGTGCATGACATAAACTGAAGGGCATCACTAACCACTCCTACAAACCTTGTATCGTTTATAAAGTAGTCTTCTACACATCTTTTGCCTTGATTCTCACTTGATGGTAACTTGATTTGAGGTCCAGGTTGGTGAAGAACTCGGCTTGTTGTAGTTGATCCAACAAGTCATAAATCCTTGGTGGTGATTTTGTTCAGGGCATTGTAGTCAATGCACTTTCTCTATTATTTTGTGCATCTTGCCTTTTATAGGAGACCTTTTGGTACCCCTGCTTTGTAATGACATCATTGTACTCAGCAGTCCCCTTGACCTGCTTTTGTGGTCATTAGTCGGACATTAATAAAATTATCTTGTCTTGTCTTATCTTATCTAGCTTCCGTCCTTCTTTGGCACCGTGATGATGTGTGAACGACATGGTGACGTACTGGGCCTAATGACTCCCTGCTACAACACCTGCTGCAATTGCTTCTTCACTTCATCTGCTTTGATGATGGACTGCCTATACAACCCAATGTTTGGCAGTAAGGACTCTGACAACAACTGAATCTTGTGCTCAACCTCTCGCTTGGGTGGCATCCCCCGAGGTTCTTGGAACACCTCTTTGTAGGCTTCAATCAGTGGTTGTAGCTGCTGGTGCTGCTTTCTAGTACATCCTTCCAAGGATGCCTTCATCTCCAGCTCGCTGCCTTCCCCTTGCTGTTTTCCTTTTCTCAAAAACATGACAAACTTCTTTGTGCTGCCAATGATTCTCTTGGCCTGATGAGCACTGATCAAAGAAAGTTTGGCTTTGTCCTTGCGTTCATTTATGGCATATGCCTTCCCATATTTGACAACCCTGTACTGGTTTGCTCTCCTCTTGAAGATGGCATCTCTCATGTACAAGTATGGGTTTCCCAAGATGAATCCACACATGTCCAGTGGAGCCACATCTGCTACCACTTCATCCATGAAGTTCTGGTTGATGGCAAACTTGAATCTGCATTGTTTGTCCACTTTCAATTCTATGTCTTCTCTTACCCAGCACAAGGGGTATGGCTGCAGATGGTTATGAGTCTCTAAGCCAAGCTTCTCAACCAACTGTGCAGAGATCAGATTGGATTGCAAACCACGATCTAACAAGCAATCTACCTTGCTCTGTTTCATGTGGATCTTGATGCAAAACAACTCTGTCATCTCCTTCTTTTCCTTGTGACTACAATGAATCAGTTTCATACTATTTCATATTGTCGAGTGCTTCTGACCAATTCTTTTACATCTGTACTGTAAATTTTCTAATTATGTTTTTCTCTGCTTATCCAATCTCAGAAATGTTTTCTGTCATACATCTTATGTATTTAAACTTAATCCACATCTCATAACGTCTTGACTCTTAATCCATATCAGTTGTGACTACTAAATTTATATAGCATTGTTTGGGTATATAACAGTTACAACTATGTTGGAAAGAAAACTATAACTTAATATTGTTTATAATAGTTTAACTATGGAGTCCCCATGGTGTATTCATATGGCTATGATAATGTTCTTTTGCTAGGTTTTAAAGAGTTCAAATTTCACGTGGGACACATGGTGGCTATGGTCCAGTTGTATATAGTACAGCCATACAGTTCAGTATCTTTTTTATTTTCTTGCTTTCAAGAGTAGCTTTTTGCACTCCCACAGTTTGTTATAACTTATTGTATCTCGAGTCCATTGCCCTGTGCATTTGGTCACTTGTGGAAATTATTGAATTCTCTTATTGTATCAGTTGGGAAGGTTTCGACAACTAGTTATATATTTTTTTCGAGGAAATAATCTCACCCCACCCTCACACAGTTCAAGAGAAAAATGGGGGTGCTGGTACTAGTTCAGCCCTCTTGGAGCTCTCCCCCTTCTTCCCCAGAATTTCTAGATGGAAGGCAGATTGACTGCCAGTGGCATGGGTGGCTGGTAACCCCAATGGACCAAATGAACTTTGATCCCGAGACCTATGTGGACTAAGTATAAGAGCATCTACCAATCTAGCTAACCCTTGGGGCCAACAAATTTATATATACAGATAAATAATTTTTTTCTTTCCGAGGAAAACCTCATGGGGAAACCCAAGGTATGCTTCCCTACATTCGTGGATGGCATCCCTAGTAAAACTGTCCCCGTAAGCCAGTGCACCTAACCCAGGGGGATGTGGATTGGGCACCTGTTAGCATGGGACTAGCCAAATTCCCAGCAACATTGCCGACAATCAGTTGAACTAACCCTTTGGGCTAACGGTTAGTTATATATAAAATCCATGAGCTTATTTTGTTGTCATCAGAATGTTGTGCTCTGTGAACAGATCTGGCTATATCTTATTGACTGCCAGTTACTTATGGTGTGAAATTGTATTCTGGCTTCTATGGCAGACCCCAGGCAGAATATATCTTGTTTTAGAGTACTGTACTGGTGGCGATCTGTCTACATATATACACCGCCACGGGAGGGTTTCAGAAGCTACTGCCAGACATTTTATGCGTCAACTTGGTAAGTTTTTTCCATCACTGTAATCCTGATATTAATATTGTGTACACCAGATTCTGTACCATTGGGGCATTGAACAACACTGTTCGTTATCTTTACTATTATTACCTTTCTATTTTCATTCCAATCTTGTTTACATGTTTCGGAATTTCAATTTTTATATTTAAACTCCGATGCAAACTTCCAATATTCTGACATTGGCCGTTGTTTTTCTCATTGGTATAAGCTGCTGGTTTACGGGTGCTTCGTGAAAACAATCTCATACACAGGGATCTCAAGCCACAGGTTGGTCATGCTATCCTCTGTAGTCTCATCTACACAGGATACTCACTATTTCCCCACTTCTACATCTTTCTTTTCTGTTGTGAAACCTAGCAGACATGTTAATTATTTTTCATAGTAGATAAGTTTGTTTATATTTTTCTTCTCTATTGCTTGGTCTCCATGATATCTTTAGTCATCATAAAGGTAGCCTTCTGCAGTCTAGGGCAGTCTTTGATACAGAAAATTACAATCTGCAAGGAATGCTGATTGCACAAGGAAAGCCCTCTTTTGTTTAATATATATTCAGAGCACTTGTAATCTAAAAACAAGGTGCTTACATTTTCAAATAAGAAATAAGAAAATGGACTGTATATTTTTATTGGACTACAGTACAAATGAGTTTCTAATTGACAGAATATAACGTTCCATATAGGGCTACACATGAACTTACCCAGATCCTAACTTTTCATTCCTTATTTCTAAATCCAAAAAATGTATGAAAACAGTAAAGTATTTAGAAAGGTCATCTTCTTCCCACCCAGTAAGGCAATAGAAAGAGGGACCAAATGGATTCAATTTGAAGGTATCATATAATGTGATAAATATTTTATTTATTTTGATAAGTTTAACTAGGGGCACAGGATTATACAGGACTAGGATTAGGAAAGTGAGATTAGTTTTGGTTAAAAGAGGACATGGGGAAAAAGTTATTATAGACCCTAGTCAATGCCCCTTTCCATGAGAAACGCATCTTGGTGTTTTGGTAAGGAGGATTTGGGGCCAGAAGCATTATAGACCCTTGTCACCACCACTCTGCATGAGAGCCATATCTTGGTATTTTGGTCACACTATGTGTCAGTTTGTGCACATTTAGCAAGTGAATATGTAGTCATAACTTCTAAGTGTTTCCACTAAATGCTAATTTGTGTTACTTGACTAGGTGCACTCTTAACCTATCTTCTCCACTATGCAGTGCAGATACTTTTCCTTTTATTTGATAAAGGGAAATAAATAAAGGAAACAATGAAAATAAAAATAAAAGGCCCTGGAAATTATCCATGTAGGCAATGATTGAGTCAAATCAATGGGGGGCGTACATACCTGGCTGTTGCTTGGAATAAAATTCCCAGATATTGCCAACAGTATCAACTCCTCCCGACCTTGTGTTGGCCTTGGATTAGGATTGGACAAGATGAACATAGGGTTGACTGGTGGGTGTCCTAATGTAGCTACAAGGCTGTGGGATGTCTAGAAGTAGCTAAAGGGAGCTAAAACTCTGATGTGGATAGGATGGCAAAGTGGAAGCATTGCACAGTTGACATCTAAATAGGAGGAAAAATTGCCATTGAGGACCTATGTGACTTGAAGGGACTTTGACCTACAACTGAAGATTGAGGACTTGATGAGAAGACCAAAGACTTGATTGGACTCAATTACCCAAAGACATGAAGACATAAGAAGACTCTATGGAGACTTGTGTACTCTTGATGACTTGATTACCCAAAGACATGAAGACATAAGAAGACTTGATGAGACTTGTGTCTTCTTGATGAATTTATAATTTGGTTGCTTGACTTGATTTGGTGGTTAAAATTCTCGTTTTTTGGTAAAAATTCTTTTTAATTTCTATTTAATTGGAAATATTTGTTGAATGCATTATCAAAATTTAGGTGGACATTAAAAAGACCAACTTTAATACCTAACATCCTCAATTACCATATTAGAGCTCTGACTGGCATGATTTTCCAAATTTTTTTCTTTCATTTAACTATAAAGGTAGGCACACCAGAGGGAATGCATTATCACAAGCATAAAAAAGAAAAATCTCAATCCCCAACAGGGACCGTGTTAGCAACATTCAGATGATCATTGTCATTATTGTGCAGGGATCCCCAACCATTTGTTGGTTCTCATTGACTGGCATCTTAACTTCCTAGCTGATGTCTTCTATTATGGCTATTTCTCCATTTTGGACATGGCAAGGGCCAATCATAAAAAGTTATCATTTTGCATGGGGACAATTATTAGAAGATCTCGGTCAATTGTGTTGATCTCTAAGTTTCACTAAAATTTTAAGAAAACTTGCATATGATACGATGGAGAAATGACATGCACACACACACGGAAAAACATCATGAGACATAAATAATCCATTTTACCATTCATCTATAATATCCTGGATCCCGGATCTGGATATAGACTGCTAATATCCGGGGTTTCGGCTGTAGATCTGATACACTGGGGGTTTCTGATTGAGTTTCAAGGTTTCTGGATGCGTTTTTGCTGTGTTTATTGGTTTCATACAATGCATGCATTAGATTTGGAACAATAATCAACTCCCATGTATTTTATTTTGTAGATGTCAAACAATACAAGCAATATGCGTAAAATCAATCAGATCTCCTCAGTTAGACCTTATTATAAATAGATCTGAACTGGAATACAAAATAGAATGCTAGGAAAATACCGGTAATGAAGACAACATGATGGATCTGAGATCTGGAATGTAGATCCAATACATGCACAGGAAAATGTGCTGCATGCAATTGGGAATGTGCTGCAACTGCTGTCAACTGCTGCCAAAAACTGGATACTTCGCCCTGATGGCTATACTTGTCAGATCTGGTTGAGATCAGTCCCAAATGGGTTGCCCTGCGCCTGGTCACACTTCTTCTACTTCAGATATGGAACTCTGGCTCACTGCAATTCTGTCAAACCTCTGGATGGATTCCTGGAACCCCTGCGCACTGCCCAAAGAAGACTGGTTCGATTTTGGAGTTTTACCCGTCAGAGTCAGATGAAAACTGTCTTTGGTGGTGCGCTTTAGCTCCTCCTTAAATGGGTTGGAAGGGGATTCTTCCTTCCTTGTCTGGTTGGGCCAAACAACCCTCTTCTGCTGCTAATCTCTCCTCAAAACCACATGTTGCAACTGGTAAACTGTGCACTACCTGGTGTGGAATCCCTCTGCTACTGTAGCTCGAATCTGTAGCTCAATGAAGCACCTGTGTGATCCTCCCGACAGTCTAGGCTGTATCTCTCAACACTAAACCCTGTCAATAATTGTGGTTTCATCCAGAACTCCACAAAACAATGAAGGAAATTGCCCTGATTCCTCTCTGGTTCTAATTTTCAATTCACAATATTCATAATGAGCGAACAAGTCGACTTTTCCCCCTTTATATCCTCCTTCTTCTAATTCTTCGTTGACATTATTCATTTAAGTGACTTTTCTCCTAACTTCTAATTTAATATTCACTTAAGTCACTTAACACCCTTTTTACCCCTTTTAATTATTTAATGTTATTTTCAACTTAAGCTTTTCTGGTAATTGACATTAAATAATTCCTTTGTCCCCTTTTTCTCCGACTATAGCCTACGGGAACCAATATAGGCTACTTAGTCGCCCTCCTGGAGTCATCATTGGGAACAAAACATTACATCATCAATCAGATTTAGAAGCATTCATGTCATTTATAACAACTTAGATTAGCAAACTCAAATATTGTCATAGAGAATATTTTTCTATGTGAATTTTCTCTAAACCCAGTTCATTAAACCAATTAAATGACACTTATAACTGATTACACCAGGTTTTCTTTTACAAATAAATTATACATAGCAGAAATAATAACCAGGACCTTAAATCTAAAAGATAACAACAATCACATCACATGTACACAAGTATTTTGGACAATAGTCCTTGGAAAAACCCCGGAGGGAAAACCAGTGCAGCAGATTTGTGGATTTTATTATTTCAGCAGGGAAATATAGAGATCTCTTACAAAATGAGTCGATCCTCAATATTGGCTGAGTAAACCCCAGCGTAACTCTCCCCTAGCAATTCGTACGGCCTCCCCACAAATTCTACAAGCCAGAACGACTCAGAAAATGACAAATCGTGAGCCTTTGCGCTGTAGTACGTCTCCTTGCGTCAAGTCCGCGTCACCCTGTACAACCCTTTCAGATCTGTAGCGTAACCTCTGCAAAATGCTGAAGATGCGAGTCGATCCACTTAGCAAATGACCTCTTCTATCTCCCTGCAATCCCTGTCCAACAAACCCTTGGGCAAGTATCTTCACTCCAATGAAGTTCGTCCTCTCCCTCAGATGAATAATGCGCCCTCCTAGCCAAATCGATTTCCTTATACCTCCATGAACAAGTGAAACCCTAATCCCAAAATGATTAAGGGATGAGATTAACTCTCTTCCCCACGATGAGATGAATGGTCAAGATTAAAAGACCACAACTTAAATTATTTTTCACTTAAACCTTAGAAAAGGTGCTCAATAAAGTCAATTGAAGAATATAACACATTAACAATCCTTTTCCTAAGTTAGACTTTATAAAAAGTTAAATAATCAACTTAGCCTGTGTTTCATTGCCCCCCACCATGCCAGGACGCTGCAATCTAGTGGAAGACCTTCCTTGCTACATTCTCAACACTCCCTCTTAGCGAGGAAGGGATTCTATCTCAACCCCATTTGATCCTTGAACTTCATGAACCTCTGTCTGCTCAGTGCCTTGGTAAATATATCTACCATCTGTTCATCAGGTTGTATGTAATCAAGCCTCACGACTCCTCTCTGTACACAATCCCGGATGAAGTGATACTTGATATCAATGTGCTTGCTATGATAAAAAAACACTGGATTCTTAGAGAGCCTGATGCAACTCTGATTATCACAATGAATCACTGTAGCTTCTAGCTCTTTCCTGAACAGTCCCAAGAGCAACTTCCTCAACCACAGTGCCTCACATGCTGCCAAGCTAGCAGCCATGTACTCTGCCCCAACAGAGTTCAATGCCAGTGAACGCTGCTTTCTACTGAACCAGGAAATGATGTTCGATCCAATGCTGAAACAACAACCTGATGTACTCTTTCTGTCCTCTGCACATCCTGCCCAATCAACATCTATAAAGCCTGCTAATTTCACTCCACCACTATGCTCATATAACACGCCGTACCCACTGTACCTCTCAAGTAGCGAAGTACATGCTTCGCAACTATCCAATGTACTCTTCGAGGGTCAACCATGAATTGACTCAGTGAGTTAACTGCAAAGCTAATATCTGGCCGAGTGTTGACTAGATACATGAGTGACCCAATCAACTGACGGTAGATAGTGAGGTCTACTGTCTTCGAATCTGATGCATCAATCTTTCTCCAGTTCGTTACTAGAGGTGTAGACATGGGCCTACAATCCATCATCCCGAACCTGCGCAAAATCTCCACAACATACTTCCCCTGTCCAAGGAAGAAGCGTTCATCTATTTGCCAAACCTCTAGACCAAGGAAGTAGTGCATCAACCCAAGGCCTTTCATCTCAAACTCTGCTGCAAGGTTGGCCTTGCAGGCTGCTATCAACTGTTTGTCTCCTGTGAGAAATAGATCATCTACATATAACACCAGTATGAGAGGTGCCTCCCTTGCAAGAAAATACAGGTTCAGGTCTGCCTCGCTCCGCTGGAAACCCATCTCTCTCAAGTAGCTGTCTATCCTCGAGTACCAAGCCCGAGGTGCCCGCTTGAGCCCATACAAGGCTCTCCTCAATCTGTAATCATGCGTCTCCCTATCACCAACCTCAAATCCTTGTTGCTGCTCAATATATACCTCCTCCTCAACAACTCCATTGAGGAAGGCAGTCTTCATGTCCATTTGATGAACGTGTTGATCCATCTTCGTTGCTAAAGATATAACAATCTTGATCGAGGAATACCTGGCCACCGAAGCGAAAGTCTCCTCATAGTCAACTCCCTCTCGATGTGAAAACCCCTTGGCCACGAAGTGTGCTTTGTACTTGTCCACGTTTCCATTTGCTGCATGCTTGACTTTGTAGATCCACTTGGATCCTACCACCTTCTTCCCCTCTGACCTGGGCACCACCTCCCGTACATCATTTTTCATAATGGATGCGTACTCCTCCATCATGGCCTCTTGCCACACTCCATGCTGTACAACCTGATCATAATTGGAAGGCTTTGCATCAATAAGCTGTGTCATTAATGCCATGCACCCAAGTCTCTCTGGTGGTTTACTTCGTCTGAAGGTTTTCTTTGGAAGCCCTGCCAGCCTAGAATCATTGACTGTGGACTTATACCACTTAGGTCGTGGCCTAGTGTCCTGCTCTTGTGGAACGATATCACACTGCTCCTCCTCATCATTTGACTCACGATGATCCTGTCCAACAGTCTCCCTCTGAACACCTGTCCCAGTTCCTGTACCCTGTGTCTGCTGCTATGATCCTGTGCTTTGACCTTGTGCCTCCTCTGTCTTGATCCCCGAGTCTTGTTTTTGTTGGTCCTCTGAATGTGCTAGCAAATCTCTCGACCTCCTCAATGCATGCTCCTCCTCGAACTGTACATTCCTACACACAATGATCTTTCTGCGTACTGACACAAATATCTTGTAGGCCTTGGAAGCTTTGCTATAACCAACCAAAATCCCATTGTTTGCTGTGGGGTCCAACTTTGTCCTCTTCTTCGAAGGGACGTGGTAGTAGCATATGCTGCCCCAGATGCGAAAATGACTCACATCTAGCCTGATACTTGTAAATACCTCCTCAGGTGTCAACTTCCCCAAAACTGTGTGGGGACTCTGTTCTGAATATAAACAACAGTGTGACTAGCCTCTGCCCACAAAAACAGTGGCAAATCCTGATCATGTATCATCGTCCGTGCTGCCCTGACTATGGTCCCGTTCTTCCTCTCGACCACTCCATTCTGCTGAGGATTGTAAGGAACAATGAGTTCCTTCTTGATCCCCGCCACTGCGTAATAATCCACAAACTCCTTGGAGGTGTACTCACCCCTGTTGTCAGATCTCAAAACCCGAATCTTCCTGCCAGTCTGGTTCTCAACCAGAGCTCTGAACTCCTGAAAAATGTCGAACACTTCATCCCTAGTCTTCGTGAAGTATATCCAGGTCTTCCTGGAATAGTCATCAATAAATAGAACAAAGTATTTGAAGCCACTCACTGACTCCACTCTCATCGGACCACATACGTCAGAATGTATCAAGTCCAACACTCCCTTGGACCTGTGCTCGCTCGGTGGAAATGGTCTTCGGGCATACTTTCCCATTGCACAACCGTTGCAAGGGTCGTGTCTCTCTACTGTGAACTTAGGCAATCCAGTGATTGCCTGTCTCAAGTGCCCCAACGCACCAAAGTGTATGTGCGCCATCCTCCTGTGCCACAACTCTCCCATGTCCGTGGTAGTGCTGACTAATGCTCTCGCTGGTTTAACCTCTAATCTGTAAACTCTCTCCTGCCGAACCCCAATGATCCTATCCATCTTTGTTCTGGACCCTGCTGGTCTCACGAACACCTTTCCATTATGGAAAGTCACCTCATAACCCTTGTCCTTAAGGGTGGATACTGAGATGAGGTTCTTTGTCAAACCTGGGACAGAAAGTACGTTAGCAAATCGGAGTGGTTTACTCGACTCCCTCTGAAACGAAACTGTGCCAACCCCTTGTGCCTTGTAGTGCCTGTCATCCCCGAGCTCTATAACCAGATTCATGCCTCCCTCTTGTAGCCTAGTGAAAAACTCCTTACGCCCCGTCATATGACAAGATCCTCCGCTGTCCACAAACCAAATGTCCGAGACTGCTGCGCTAGACATACAACCTACGAAGCAAAAATCCTCCTCGAAGCTCTTGGCAAATTCATCCACTGCTGCAGAAGTTGCCATCTGTGGCTTGTCTTTCTTCTTTTTCTCCGGACATTATGAGGCAAAGTGTCCCATCTTGTGACAATGGAAAAATTTGACTTTAGAGAAGTCAATGTCCTTCTTTCCACCTTTCTTCTTTGCTTTTCCCTTGCCTTTGCTCGCAAGAGCCATACCCTCCTTGTTGACCACCTATTTTGACTAAGGGGTCAACGTCATGTACCATGAAGATATGTGCCTAGTGGTACAACCAGTTTGAAGACTTTTGGCTCAGCAGGGCAAATTTTTCCCCCGACACGTTTTTCTATGTACTCAGAATGTTTGCTCCCTTGCGTGGGACAATAATGTAATAATGGAACGTTTTTCTATGCTCTTGCCTTGAAGTGCGAGCCCTTGCTTGGAAGAATGTGCCCCAAATCACTTGTGCGCCCTCCTTTATCCTTGGTGTGCCCCCAATCTTGGAGCACCCCCTCTCACAAGCTAAATGCGTAGTAGTCTCTAGTGTGCCCCTTCTCTAGCTTGTATGCAAACTCACAAAGAAACCACTTCCCGTTCAAGCCTTTGCACCCAACACTTGGCTTCTCACCAAAATGCGCCCTTGCTTGCTTGTAGTGTGCCCCTCCAAGAGTGCGCCCAACCTCAAGCTAGAAGCCATCTCCATGCCTTGTGCCCTTCTCCTCTCAAGAAATATGCCCTAGTTCTTCTCAAACCCTCTTCCTCTCCTTCACTCCAATCTCAAGAGTGAACAATAAGCCTCCTTTTCCGTCTTTTGCCTCCTTTAACCTTATCTCAAGGTTAACCTAGAAAACCAAAGGCTCAGATTAGATATAAGCCTTTCTCCAAAATGAGTGGATGAGATTAGATCTCATAAACTCACTTAAGTTTCCATAGTTTCACTTTCTGTTCATTAATTAACATTTAAGTGAAATTAATGTCACTTTATGACTTAAGTGAATAAAGTCACTTTAGACTTAAGTGAATAAAGTCAAAGTGAAATTATAACATAAAGTACAAGCATAAGGGTAATACTTTCCCCCTTTGTGTTTAGAGACTCACAAACACAAGGGGACCACTTTCTTTGGTACTCAAATCTCAACATTTCCTTCATGAACACTTCTGGCACTTGGCTTTCAATATATAGATTTTGAAATACACAAAAATGTGCATATTTTGTGGGTCTATCCGCAACCACAAAAATGGCATCCTTACCTTTTGATTTTGGTAAACCTATATTGAAGTCCATTGATATCTCTTCTCATATTTGATTAGGTATCTATAAAGGTTGTAGTAACCTTGGAGCCTTGACTATCTAATTTTTATCCTTTATTTCTTTGGCACACCTGACATTCTCTTACAATTTTTTGAATATCTTTCTTGATTCCCTCCAAAAAGATATTTTTTGATCCTTTGATGTGTTTTAATGAATCCTAAATGTCCCTCCATTGGAGAGTCACGAGATTCCCTTGATATTTGTTGCTTCAACTCTGATTGAGTGTATAAAAATATTCTACCCTTGTACCAAAGGATATCTCTCTTCCACTCCCAATGTTCCATAATATCTTCCCTTCTTTTAGACATTGTATTTTCTGTCTAGTACTATTGTCATCTTGCCATTCATGGCGAGCTTCTTCCAACCACACAGGAATGGATGATGTAATGGAATATAAACTGGAGGCTTCTTCTATTTTGGAAAGGGCATCTGCTACCACATTGTGCTTCCCCTTTTTGTAGATTATTTCGAAATCAAACCCTTGCATTGTTGGTACCCATTGTTGTTGTTCTTTTGATGACAATCTTTGCTCCAAAAAGTACTTTAGGCTGTCATGGTTTGTCTTGACTTTAAAATGCCTCCCAATGAGATATTGTTGTCATTGCATGTAAAATTGTTGCCATTTTTTTTTCATATGTAGAACTCACCAAGTCTTTTCCTTTGAATTGTTTACCTTCAAAAGTCAACGGTCTCTCTTTTTTTGTCCTGATGCATCACATTTGACTATGAATGTTTTACCAAAATTATGGTAACTTTCCCAAAACTTGTTGATTTTGGCCCTTTCATGGGAGTGAACTTGTACAGACTGCCACATGTCCAATTTTTCAGATCTACTTTTGAAATTTTAATGTGTAATACTATGGTTCTTATATTGTTCAATACAATTGGTGATGCTCCATTTGGATCTTTCTAGAATTAGATATGACCGTTTTACCTAGAACCCCTGTTTGAGACTAGTTTTAGACTAGTTTTAGGGCTAGTAAATTTTTTAAAGTTCCATAGCATGTAACTTAAAAACTATAGTGGATCAAAATATGAAAATTTTACCACAGGTACTTTGCTATGTTCTCCCCAGCTACCAAAATTTTTGTTGTTAAGACATAGCAAAAAAATAAATAATATAGCAAAAATGCCAAGAGGATTCGTTTGAAGGAGCCAAACCCAAGGATTGTATGCTCTGAAACTAAATGTTAAGAATGAAATTTCCCAAATAGCATAAGAATAGAAAGAATAAGTAACTCCACGCCTTGAGAATGACAAAGAGTCAATGACTAAGAAGCCACTTCGAGGGGGCATCCTTCCTTTACAATTTATCCAATGCATAAGACAAGATACCTATACAAATGAATCTCCTTTATTATAAATAGGAGATAAATTGAACATGACGTAACCTATCACTAAGCCAACCTAACCATAACTAATATACTAATAATGAATGAGGGTTAGGGTGTTAACAGTTTAAGCATCTAGTGTTCCATTCAGAGGTTCTTCTCTGTAACCTTGGATGTTAGGAGAGATGAACATCGTCGATCCTGGGCTCCTTCCAGGATTACACAGCCATGCTGCCCCAGCCTTGGGTATTGTCCAGTTGAAATTATCACAAGTGCATTGGTTCATGGTGAATGATTGGTTGGTTGAGTAGCCTTCTTTCCTATCCCTGCATTTGGTCTCTGCCTCTAGTTCCAGCAGGCCTTGACATTTGCTCTTTTTGATTGTTATGGTTCTGTTTGTGCACTTATTTTGTACATCTGTTGCTACATACTTGGTGCTTTTTCTGTTCTCTTTTGCTTTTGATAGAATAGCTATAGGATATGCTTTCGTATTCCTACTCTCTTGTACTTATATTGGATGCACTTTTGAGTCCCATTGACCTAGTATCGTGGTCATTCCTTTGACATTAATAAAATTATCTATCTATCTAGTTGGAGTATGTTTGTGTTTGCCATGCCCTTTTTTATTTTCTTTGGGGGTAGTTGTTTCCTGCTACTTAGTTTTCCGTAAATTTTATTTTTCATTTTCCATCTAACCTCTTTGAAAACAAAGCTTTTTATTTTTATTTGGCTTGATTCAAGCATTTCTTTTGGTCCTTAATAACACTTGTTTGCGAAAGCTGGGTGAGTATTATGCTCAACTGAAGACTTTTCCTACGTTCTTTGGAATTTGTATGGTATGTTGCTTTTCTTGAAAGAAGGAAGACATGAACATGAGAAACTGAATGGTAGGAAAGATGGAAGATCCTTGATTTTATATGAATATTTTCTTTGCTGAAAAACATAGTGCATATTTGCTAAGGTTTACTGGTCAGCTTGAGAAAGCTTCTAAGAGACTAAGAATGAACCTACTACATTTTGCTTTTATATCCTTTTGGCATTTGGTATTTGACAATATTCATTTGTGATTCTGCAGAACCTTCTACTCTCAATGAGTGATAGCAATGCCGTGCTGAAAATTGCAGACTTTGGTTTTGCAAGGTGGGGTTTTGGATATATTCAGCATTATTATTGTTGGTCGTGAATGCATGATTTTAACATCTATTTCCTTATCTCAAGGTTCTGATTTAATTGATAAGTTATACATATCATTTTGAAGAATATGGAAGTACTCTAAAAGGAAATTAGAAAGCAATTGAATCTGCATTCTTATCATAAGAGAATGGTGTCTGGCCTTATCATAGTAGACTAGGATTGAGTGATATTTGTAATGAATATTTAGTAAAGTTTATCTTATCGTTAATCTGTAGTAAAATAATAAGCCTATTCTCCTGTTTTTTTTTATAGTATGTAGTTCTTGAGTTATGCATTTTTTAAAATCTTCTGGCCATCGAGCCTAATCCTGCAGAACTCTTTATGGAAGTCTGGAAACATAATCCTTGAAACAAGGTTCCAGCTATGTAAAAAAATGAAATTGCTTTTCAATTTCCTAACAGGTCACCCTCTCTAAATTCTGTCTATAAAACAAGCCTTTGCATTGCTGTCGATTTCTACAATTAAAACAAGCAGTCCCTTTTACTCAGCAGTCTCTTTGACCTACTTTTGTGGTCATTAGATGGACATTAATAAAATTATCTTATCTTATGTACATTGAATTATATTTTGCATTGTAGCAGCACTATCAGTTAAGTCAAACATAAAGTGTACAAAAACTAAAAGAAGAAACACGTATCTACCTTATTAGCTCTCTCCTAATCAGCTGTCAAATTATCAAAGGAAGTTGATGAAGTACTTGAATCTTGATACAAGAAAGATTGGATAATCAATATTGTTTTCTAGAATATGAGTCATTTCTAGAATGGTATCCAATTGTGAGCAAGAGCAAGAAGCATTGCCGAAATCCTTCAAACCATTACAAGCATTGAATTGTTGGTTGTTATGGGAAAAACCAAGATCTCTCAAATTTTTCTCATCCATATTTTCCAATTTGGGAGAATAGATTTGATGTTGGTTCAAAATTTCTATCACAAGATGATGCACATGATGTTTGAATCGACACTTGAATTACAAATGTTGGAATTTAGCATCTTCGAAACCAAACAAACCTCTACACACATGTGTTGAAATATTGTGCAACTGCAAAGAATATTCTTATCCCCTTTTGTGGATAAAGCAAAAGATAAAATATATATATTGACAAGTCGGCCCTATTGTGCCTAGACAAGACAAATGTAAATTAGAAAGGTAAAGTGGACATGTCGGTCCTGACCTAATTATTGAGGGGGGCACAACTTGTATTTATAAGAGGCCTAGCACCTCATTTGTACACACACTCATCAAGCTCTCAAGTGCGCAAGTCTGAGAGTGACGCAGCTACAAGGAGAAGTGATGCAGCTACAAGGAAGAGTATCTCAATAAAGGTGAAGGTTATCTTGGTCCAAGTGGTGCGCTACTCTGTTTTGGTTAGGGTTTTTGGTGGATCTTCTGTTTGGTGAGATCTCTCTTGTGAGAGACACTGTACTTGGTTATTGAATCTATATTAAAGAAGTTTTGTTGGGTTTTCTTCCCCTTGAGGGTTTCCCAAGATAAATGCTTGTGTACTATGTGATTGTGTTTCTTTCAATAAGATCCTTATTATGCTGTTGTTATAATCAAGATTAATAATAACAAATTACGCAAGAAACTTGTTGCCGTCCTTATACACACTTGCAAACGTGAGCTAAGTCCGGCTCACTTAGTGTGTCCTTGGAGGCACAATGCCTAGGTTCACAGCCCACACTGTCACTTTGATCGAAACCTCTTCCATCTAGGCTTACTCCTAGGGAAGCCAAAGTGGGTAGACCTTAGTTACTAGGTGTGTTAAAGTTAAGTTCTAGGAGTTAGTTTTAATTTCTTAAGGTTAGAGGGGATCTATTCCTAAGATGCTAAGGCAACAATGCAATGTGCAAGGGTTAGCATGTGAGGCAAGCCTTTTCCC
>SNQJ01S0116349.1:11854-27850 GCA_010110895.2 Picea sitchensis | reverse complement strand
TTGCTATGATCCCTGTGACTGATGAGCCCATGGAGGGCGTAGCTTTTGATGTGCAGGACCATGCCCGACAGACAGGTACCATTTGGACCGGTACACATGGGGAGATGATCAGTTTGGACCTCCATGGGGCTGAAGAGCCCATCAGATGGTTGTTGAGACCCTATCAGGGGCAAAGACAGGACAAAGATGGATCAACAGCTTTGCACCGGACGAGAAGAGGACGTTCCACCATAGGCACCCTGGTAGAGCTTGACCTAGGGGGGATGGCCCTTTTCAGTGGAATGTTGGCCTTGGAAGGCCTAGGATGTCACCATCTTGACCATGACATCATCCAGCATCATGGACGTCTTGGGAGGCAGACTAGGTAACATTGGCACGTGTGGCAGGTTGGAGAAGCCCAAGGAGGGCTAACGTTTTGCTCCAGAATGCCCCATTTGCCCTAAAAGGGGCTAACGTCTCCCTTGGAGGGGATTTTATTCTCTTTACAGCTCAATTAGGGTTTTAATTTGACAATTTAATGTAAAATAGTATGATTTGGGTATTTTGGCCTTGTCAGCCTTTTACATGACCTAAAATGTAAAATTAATTCATGGTATTGTATAAATGAGGGATTTTCACCTTCATTTTAAAAACACACCTCACTCACTCATTAGTGAGGTCTGAAATTTGCACCCTCTCCTGGGTTATTGGCTTATTTAGTAATGCGCACTTGTTGAAGGAGGACTATTTTGGCATGTTTTGGCATTTCTCTTGAAGGAAAGTGTTACAACTAGGGTTTGCATTGATATTTCTTGGTGAATTGTAAGTATTTTTCTGCAAAACTTCTTGAATGAATGGTTGTAGTTTAATTTCTTGCATATGTTTATGATTTTGCTAAACAAAACCCTAGGTGACAAGCACACAAGTAGGTCCTTGTCTCATGTCCCCTGATAGAGAAATTTCCAGCCATTGAAAGAGAAGAGAGAGCCTAGAAGTAGCTACACCCTCTTTTTCTCTTCATTTATTGCTAGTCGTACTATCTAGAAGCCAAGAAGAGAGAGACGTCTTAAGCCTAGGTCCACTACACTTAGGGCCATTTTTTCTCCAGGGTTTGCTGAAAGGCCTTACTGTAGCAACACCTTGCTTCATCAAACCCTATAGTTTTGGTTTTATGCTTCATTTTTCAGCTAGTCGTCTTGCCAGTTGAGTTAAGGAAGGAGGAGAGAGAACAAGGCCTTGTTGTAGCAACACTGTAGTGCGCCTCTCTCCCCTAGGGTTTTGATTTTGAGGCCTTGCCTTAGCAACACCTCAAAACTTCTCCCTCTAGTCCTTAGCCTTCTTAACCTTTGTCTCCTTCAACTCCTGCATCCTTCACTATTGACTCCATTTAACCCTAAGGCATTGATCCTAAGACCTCATGCGTTGAAGTGGACTTGATCTAAACACTCTCAAAACCTTGAATTGAAACCCTAACTTCACTAACCCTAACATAAACTAACCTGCTAACCCTAAGTGTTGTCGTCATCTTTAGATATTTACATCATTGGTGCAACAAACATTTTTTTTATGAGCAATTGAATGGTAATTTAGGCATAAATTGAATGAAGTGTTGATCTATTACATTGAATGCCATATCGTTCCAGTATCTATTGGTGAAGTGACATAGTTTTCATTGCTATTTATAAGCATTGACTTCATCAATATTTATTGTTAAATTGCTTGTATGATTATCAGATAGTTATCTATTTATATGAAGTACTAACCCATTGAACTAGCTTGCATATATTAGTGTATTGTTGCTTTGTTCCAGGCAGGTGTATTTCTTTGGGGGTTTTACTTCATTATTGGTTGTTTAGCCAGGACTATCTGATTGGTGGTGACTTGTGAGGGGGGCAAACTTATCCTTGTTTCATTATCCTCTTGCCTCCTCAAAACCCCACGTCACCAGGGATGTCTCCCCTGGGCCTAACCTCCCTAAATAGAAAGAACCTTCCCATCATGGTGACATTGGGTGGGATTGGTTCCTGTTACGCCAGTTTGACTTTCTACCTTATAGCCTTTTATCCTTGCTACAAATTGTGCGATAACAGTGCCTATGATTGGGTGGTGATGGTGCAACATCGCCTATGGAGAAACAAGCATGAAAAAGAAGTTTAAATTGCTATGGTAAATCTAATGTTAACAAAAATTCAACAAAAATCACTGTCTTTGAGCAGTAGAAACTACAAATCAAAGAGTATGAGGGAAAAAATCGATCTCTCGAGGCTAAATCGAATGAGAGGAACAAAGTCATAATTGAATAAGAATTAGCAAAGGAAGAAGCATTGGTAGCAAATGAAGACATGAGGGAGGCTAGGAAACACTTCTTCATGAAATTGGATGAAATCCAACAATGCCATGACCATTTGACTAAGTTATCTAATCAAGTAGAGGTGCAATTAGATAAGAGGAAAATTTTCCATGATGCCTTTGATGAGGTTGTGGACTAGAAGAAACAATACAAATATTTCCCTTCACATCTCCTATACATGGAAGGCGTCATGTGAATAAATTGATGAAAATGTTTGAATAGCCACCAAGTCATGTTTCAGATTATGGAACTTAGCCGATGAAATTTTGGAGTAGTTTGGTATGCCAGAGATGGAATATTTGAAGCAGCTAGTTCCCAACAAACTATGAATTACAAAGTTAGAACAGAGTCGAGACAACAACAATGAAACAATTACTTAGCTCAATGAAGTGAATAGAGATATTTTGAACAACTTCCTTGCAAAACTAGTAAAGTTAGCCATTGTCTTTAATGCCTATATTCAAAGAGTGCGTAGGGATATGAAATGAGATGTTTCTGAGAAGATTTGTGATGGAAAGCTACATATATAAAGAATGAAGTTGGATCATGTGGAAGAATTCTCCAAGGCCCATGAGTTATGGAATGCTTATAGAAAAAGTTTAACAAAGCAAATAAATTGGTTACTGTAACATCCCCTTATTTTTTCATCGAAGGAGAGATAGAAAATGTAACAAAAATAAAAAATAAAAGTAGATTAGAATGATTGTAACTACGATAGGAGAAGTTACAGAAGCCGAAAGGCCAATCTCGTTCTATAAAAGAAAGCTTTTGTAAAAAAGGATGGGACATTTTGGCCGATAAACTATTGTAATATTTTTATTACATGGAATAAAGGACAGAAGGACAATTTTGTATCCATTGATAGTATTTGATTGCTATTTGGGATTTCTCTTCAGTTTCAATTGATGTTTATTAGTTCTGTGAATGATATTGCATAGAATTTTTTTTTATGTATATGGTTTATTGTCACTAATGGTGTCATGGTTGCTATCGAATGTAGTGTTGAGTTTTCATAAGCTAGGTTAAGCACGAAGTTCATTCCATTTTATCAAATAACCATAACCATAAATGTTGTAGCAACCAAGATCACAACAAGAAACACCATGCACAAGTACACAAGATATATCCTGGGAAACCCTTCTCAAACAAGGGAGAAAAACCCAGCCAAATCCTTTGCTATATTCTTTAAGAGAAATACCTTTCACCACCAAAATGACTTAGCACACAAGAGGGTGCTTAAGCCCTACAAACCCTAGCACCCAAGAGAGGTGTGTACCTTTGCCAAAGAGAATTACTTGCTGAAATTACCAAAACATGTGAGGATATAATTCTACAATGGAGAATCATCTCCTACTTATATTAGACTTTGACTGATTTAGCAAGGGCATCTTATTGGCACAACAAGATTGACCTCTCTAAGTCAAACACATTTTATTATTATATTTATTATTATAATTAATATTTTCATTATTAATTATCTTCTTTATATTAATCATATTAACATAGGGCCGACCTATACCCTTTACATAATAACTAGGGTTACAGGTAGGTCTNTCTAGAGTCTTCACATCAACTCTCCTGCTATTCAGAGGAGGCCATCACATCATCTTCATTCTTATTCTCATGAAGATGTGCCCAACGCTTTTCAGGATTTCCCTAACTCAACAGATCGCTCTTACATCGGATAATCATATGGAGTTCTTCTCTCTCACGTCATGGAGGAGGCCATATACATTCCTAGCCCCTGTCCTAGGATGGAACCACGAACCCTATATTAGGGGATTTCTCTTAGGTTTGTAAGCTGAGAGTAAGACTCCACATGTTGTTTTGTTCCACATCTCACATGTTTGTAAGCTGGAGGATGTCTCCCATAGCTACTTTCATCAACATGTAGTGGTAGTGTTTTAGTTTTAGGAGTAATGTTTTATGTATTGCCTCTGTTTCATTATTGGTTTCACATATTTCTAGTTGTGTGAATTATTTCCTTTGGTTATAAATACATTCTAAACTATATCCAACCTTTTAGACTAGATCTTGATCAGGATAGGTTAGAGTAACAGTTAGATAGGAATTATTTTTCTAACTAGATTTAGAAGTAGAATAGTTGTTAGAATAGATTTTATTTTATTTTATTCTACTAAGCATTTTAGTGGCAATTGGTCCCACATANCATGTTGTTTTGTTCCACATCTCACATGTTTGTAAGCTGGAGGATGTCTCCCATAGCTACTTTCATCAACATGTAGTGGTAGTGTTTTAGTTTTAGGAGTAATGTTTTATGCATTGCCTCTGTTTCATTATTGGTTTCACATATTTCTAGTTGTGTGAATTATTTCCTTTGGTTACAAATACATTCTAAACTATATCCAACCTTTTAGACTAGATCTTGATCAGGATAGGTTAGAGTAACAGTTAGATAGGAATTATTTTTCTAACTAGATTTAGAAGTAGAATAGTTGTTAGAATAGATTTTATTTTATTTTATTCTACTAAGCATTTTAGTGGCAATTGGTCCCACATACCAATCAGAGTTTGCAGCCTCAAATGAGACCGAGTTTAATTGGGACTCACCATTGAGCATTCTCCCTTACGATTGACACAAGACATTTATGTTGAATTTTCACAATTCTAGGCTCAAGCATGAGGTCTATTTCAATTTTAGCATTTTCTTGAACCATAGACAAATGCAACTACACCATTCACAATTTCTAAAATAACCAATATCACAAGAAGAAATATCATGCACAAGAACACAAGAAATATTCTGGGAAACCCTTCTCAACAAGGGAAGAAAACCCAGCAATCATTTGCTATATTCTTCAAGAGAAAGACCTCCCACGCCATAGACTTAGCACACAAAACGATGCTCTCCAAAACCAAGAAGGCTGGCGCCCAAGAGAGGTTCGCACTTCAGCCCTAGAAGATGTACTTGCTTAAATTTCCAAAATCGCATGTGTGTTGTGTTTCCTCAATGGGGAAATCACCTTTATTTATACTAGACTGGACACATAAAAAATGGTGTCTATTGGCACAATAGAGACGACCTCAATAACTCAGAATATAATTAATAATTACCATATTAATTATCTTTTACATTAATTATCTTTCACTTTATGGTGGGGCAGACCTGTACTTTACATCACAATTAGGGTTACAGGTAAATCTAACTCTTAGACAATATAACAAGGGATCTCACACACCCACTAGTGCTCAGCCAGTAGGGGCACGTCCACCTGTGCTCAGCCACGGGGATGTCCTACTCAACATATCTCTATCTCACTGAGTCTCACAGGAGAATCATATGGACACACACTCACTAGTGCTCATCCACTAGGGTCATTTCCACTTGTTCTCATCCATAGGGATGTCCTAATCAACATATCTCTATCTCACTAAGTCTCATAGAAGAATCATCTGGAGTACCACATCATCTCAACTCTCTACACAGAGGAGAATGATACACCCATCACATGGGCACCTTCACCCCTCACAGGAGTACACATCGTTTCATCTCAAACGACACACCCATCTCATGGGAATCCTCCCCACACAGGGGCACACAATGTTCCATCTCAGTCTCGGAGAGGAAAGACACACCTATCTTATGGGCACACCCAACTCATGGGATCTCTCATAGGATGAATCACTCACTCTGTGTCCTAGAGGATGTCTCACACAGTTGTAATCATCAACACTCCCTCTCATCTAGGGAGGAATTCTCCACTAGGCCAAGTCTCTCACAAAAGTACTCGAACTTCATCTTGGCAAGCGGTTTGGTGAAGATATATGCAATATGGTCATGGGTAGGAAGGTATTGCATGTGTACTGCTTTCCTTTGCACCATGTCTCTGATATAATGATATTTTATCTCAATGTGTTTCGATCTATAGTGAAACACGGGGTTCTCAGAGAGCTTTACACAGCTCTGGTTATCACAATGAATAATGGTAGGATCCATCTCATGATCAAATAAATTTGTTAGGAGCTTGTGAAGCCACACTGCTTCGCAGACTGCCACACTCAATCCTATATACTCTGCTTATGTGGTACTCAAGGCCACAGAGATTTGTTTCCTGCTGCACTAGGAAACCATGGTAGACCCCAAGGTAAAAAAACAACCAGATGTGCTCTTCTGGTCCACTGCGCTCCCTGCCCAATATGCATCGGCATATCCCTGCAAACTGAAGTCTACCCTGGAGGCACATCTCAGGCCATGTCCAATTGTGCCTCGTAGTTATCTCAATACATGCTTCGTTGCTATCCCGTGAGTCTGTCTCGGTTGACTCATGAACTAACTAAGTACATTCACTGCATAGGATATATTAGGTCTGGTGTTAACTAGATACATCAATGATCCAATCAGTTGTCGGTACAAATTTGGATCAATCTCACCTAAATCATTAGAAGCATCATTCATTTTCTTCAAATCCATCACCATCGGTGTAGGCATGGATTTGCACTTTGTCATACTGAACTTATTTAATATCTCCAATGTATATTTTCCTTGACTCAGGAAAATATCATCAGTCCTCTGCCATACTGCTAGTCTCAAGAAGTAGTGCATCATCCCAAATCCTTCATCTTGAATTTAGAAGTCAATGCTCTCTTGCATTCAACAATAAGTCTTTATGAACCGGAGAGGAATAAGATACAGGACCAAGACTAGGCACTCGTTACCAAAAATATGATAATATAGGTTTGGATTAGCAGCACTCTTGTTGAAGCCCAAATTCATCAATAATCCATCAATTTTCTCATATCAAGCACGAAGTTCTTGCTTTAGTCCATATAGGGCTTTCTTCAACCTGCGCACATGATATTTCTAGTTGTGTATCATGAATCCTTCTGGTTGCTCGATATAAAGTTCTTCCTCAATCTCACCATTGAGAAAGGTTGTCTTTACATCCATCTGATGTAGTTTCCAACTCATGGATGTAGCTAGTGCAATGATAGTACATATGGAAGTGTATCGGGCTACTGGATCAAATGTTTCATCACAGTCAACTCCCTCTACTTGTGAGAGTCCTTTGGCTACAAAACTCGCTTTGTATTTCTCGACACTTCCATCAGCTGCATATGTCTCATCATAGTCAACTCCATCTACTTGTGAGAGTCTTCTGGCTACAAATCTCGTTTTGTATTTCTTGACACTTCCATCAACTGCATGCTTGATCTTATAGATCTACTTTGAAATCACTACAGAATTCCCTTCTGATCTCAAAACAATATCCCACACATCATTCTTCAAGATGGACTGATATTCTTCTATCATGGTATCTTTCCATACCTACTCACATGTCACTTCTCCATGACAAGAAGGCTCAGAATCAATGATGTGACTCATGGCTGAAAAGTAGCTCAAAAATCTCTTTGGTCTCTTTCTCTCTCGGAATGTGCCTTGAGGAGTTGCATGTCCCTCTACCTCTTGCAAAGTTTGTCGAGCCCAAATAGGAATTTTATGGCCAACTGCAATGTCTCTAGGAATATCAACTAGAGCAATTGGATCAACTGGAACAACTGGATCAACTAGAACAATGGTTGTCTCCCTCTAAACTGCTAAAGGGGGAGAAGGTATTGTCTCGTTGTCAATCTTTGTTTGAGATTCTCTGGATCTTTGAAAGGCTATCTCTTCTTCAAAGATAACATCTCTTCTTACCTCAATCTATCTCTGATCAGGGATGTAGATCCAATATGCCTTCGAAGATTCATTGTATCCCACAAATGTACCCTTTCTCCCTGAAGGGTCTAGCTTGGACCTCTTCTTTTTGGGTACATGAAAGTATATCAGGAACCCAAATATCCTGAAGTGTCCAATCTCAGGCTTCACTCCGGTGAAGGATTCTTTGAGAGTTATGTTCTTCAAAATCTGGTGAGGACTCATGTTCTGAACATATATTTTCGTCATGCATGCTTTTTCCCACAGAATCATAGGTAGACTATGATCATGTATCATCACTTTGGTTGCATCGATGATGGTTATGTTCTTCCTCTTTCTCAAATAGTTTTGACTCCCTCTGAGTCAAGTGACTCACTCTAAAGTTTGAAGGATAAACATATTTTTTTTGTTAACCTGCTTGGAACAAGAAAACAAACAAAAGGAAACCAAACAAGAATATGTCCTAGAGGAGAATAATGAGTACATATCTAGAATCAAAACAATTTAAGGATTGTTGTCACAGCTACAACGCCTATTTGTAATGTAGCAAACTTAGAAATGTAGGTTAGAGGCATGATAATTAAAACAATAAAACCTGGAGTCTTCACTTCCAGTGTGTTGTTTCTCTTAATGCACTGAGATCCCTCTGGATCCATGATTACAACAAAGGTTCCTTCCTCCTTCAAGTACCCTCGTGACAATGATACAAATAATATATACAAGTGCATACCTGAGAGTCTCGATATGAATTCTCCAATGCCACCTAGCTGATCTTTGTTCTCTAAAATATTCATGAAGAAGATAGCAACGGTGTCACCTTTTGTCATCTTGATATTTTGAAACTGGCCCTTTAATGTAAGAGCTTGAGTAGAAGATTATCTTCCTTGCCTTGACGTCATCTTCCTTCCTTTCTTCCTTCTCTTCATCGGTAGTTGTCTCTGGTAAACCTTTTTTGTATCACCCATAATAATTCTTCCTCTTCAAAGGTGACTTGAAGTCTTGACTTCCAGGAACTGAAGTTGCTTGATCCATCAATCCTATCTTCCACCAAGGTTTTGTTCATCATATTTTCAGGTTATTCACAAACCCTTGCCAACTGGGCTAGAAAACCTAACGTCTAGGATAGGCTAGAAACCTTAGGTTTTTTTGGGCTTATGAATGCCAACAATAAGCCTTGAAAGTTAGAATAACATTGGTAAGCTTGAAATCTTCTTCAATGAGCTGCAGAAACCCTAAAACCAAAAATCTGCAGAAAATTGCTAAACCCTAGAAACCCTAGGGCCAAAAATAAAAAAATTCTTGGAATTGCAATTTGAAGCTTGTTGGAGGTGTGTTGAAGGAGGTCGTACACTCCTATACAATTTGTATCCCCAACATCCAAGTTTAAGGTGTTGAAATCACTCAAAAGGAGAGGGTCGTACGGATTTTCTGGAAACCTCTGGGAGGGTCGTACGGTTCTGCAAAAGAGGAGGACGACTTGCTTGAAGCTTGTGCAATGGCTTATTCAAGACCTATGCTCTGATATCATGTTAAATTTTCACTATGTTAGGCTCAAGCATGAGGTTTATTTCAATTTTAGCATTTACTTGAACCATAGACAAATGCAACTACACCATTCACAATTGTTGCAATAACCAAGATCACAAGAAGAAATACCATACACAAGAACACAAGAAATATCTTGGGAAACCCTTCTCAACAAGGGAAGAAAACCTAGTACTAATTTGTTATATTCTTCAAGAGAAAGACCTCCCACACCATATACTTAGCACACAAAAGGGTCCTCTCCAAAACCAAGAAGGATAGCACCCAAGAGAGGTGCACACTTCAGCCCTAGACTATGTACTTGCTGAAATTTCCAAAATCACATATGTGTTGTGTTTCCTCAATGGGGAAATCACCTTTATTTATACTAGCCTGGGCACATCAAAAATGGTGTCTATTGGCACAACAGGGCTGACCTCAATAACTTAGAATATAATTAATAATTATCGTATTAATTATCCTTCACTTTATGGTGGGGCCGACCTGTACACTTTACATCACAATTAGGGTTACAGGTAAATCTAACTCTTAGACAATATAGCAAGGGACATCACACACCCACTAGTGCTCAGCCACTAGGGGCACGTCCACCTTTTCTCAGCCACAGGGGAATCCTACTCAACAGATATTTATCTCACTGAGTCTCACAGGAGAATCATCTGGACACACACTCACTAGTGCTCAGCCACTAGGGTCACGTCCACCTGTGCTCAGCCACAGGGGCATCTTATTCAACAGATATCTATCTCATTGAGTCTCACAAGAGAATCATCTATAGTACCACATCGTCTCAACTCTCTACACAGAGGAGAACGATACACCCATCACATGGGCACCTTCACCCCTCACAAGGGTACACATCATTTCATCTCAAATGACACACCCATCTCATGGGAATCCTCCCCACACAGGGGCACATGACGTTCCATCTCAATCCCAGAGAGGAATGACACACCCATCTCATGGAAAACCCAACTCATGGGCTCTCTCACAGGCCGGCTCACTCGTTCTGTGTCTTGGAGGATGTCTCACGCAGCTATAATCATCAACAATTTTGTCCTGTCAACATAGATGGCACTACAAGGAGGGCCTTCATAAAAATGAATGGCTAATGAAGAATTGTTCAATCTTGATTATGTACATTCTACTCCGTGAAGAAATCCTACTAAGAACAGTGATCCTCATACCCCTCACCCCGAGAAAACCTTAGACCTGCAACCAAATTCAGTTCCTACACCTACTCAATTCTCGCATCATCGGAGTGTATATCAACTAAATCATGTGGCATCATGTTCTCCCAAATGAGAGGTTGTTAAAATTGCTCAATTGGTCCAATGCTCCCATTCCCTAACTTGATCTTGGAGTAGAGAAATTAGGCATCAATCTCTTGAATATCCTCTCCCCGAGAGACATAGACAACCCAAAATTGAAATACAAATCGACGTTGGTTTTCCAACCAACATTGGTGTACCAACTGTCACAACCCCTAACTATCACCTTTTGAACATATTTAGGGGAGTACAACATTCTCTTTAGGTAGGTCTTGAAGAATATTTAGCTATCAATGTTGGTGGACCTCCACTCACCCCTAATTCTTGAAGAATATTTATCTATCAGTGTTGGTGGACCTCCACTTACCCCTAATTCTCCCCCTATTACTCCTAGAGATTTTTCAAAAGAAGAACCCTCAGAAAACCCTTCAGAAAACAGTCCCAAAGGAAGTGTGGCTAACCCTAATGCTAACAGACCTTGGCTTGCTAGGATGCAGTTGTTGTTCCTAGGGATGAGCATCCTTTACCTAAGCATCTTGAGAAATTCCTTCCAAACATTGACCCTAAAAAAGAGTTTGTCGATGGCCACATTAAGAAATCCATGCTTACTGTTAGACTAATGAACATTGAAAACGAATATGTGGTATGTAGATTATTCCCTTACACTTTTGAAGGAAAAGTTCAACTTGGTACTTTTATCTTAGACAAGGATCAATCACAAGTTGGGACGATTTGAAAAATATTTTTAAAACAAATTTGGAGATGACAAAGCCCAACAATTGTCGTTTTGGAATTATCTAGAATTAAAATGGATCCTAAAGAAAAATCAAAGATTTCTATCATTAAGAAATAAAATTCCATATGATTCTAAACCTATTGTTGATGTGTCCATTGAATTTTACACTTCGGCTTTGTTAGTCACCATTTCCATGTTTGTTAAAAGAGCCGAGAAAGATACCCTTGAAGCGACTTTTAAAGAGAAAATAAAAGTTGAAAAGGATATGTTGAGCCTTAAGGGTAACCCAGGGTTGGAAAAAGAGAAAGATACATCATGTAGCAAAAATAAAGATCCTCAAACCAAAACTTTCTGATAAAAAAAATCAAAATTCCATGGACATGGAAATTATGCAAAGAATTGTAAAAAAACTTTCAAATGAAATTGTAGATCTAAATAAAAATTGTGGAAGGTTCATCTGCCATAAATTATTTCAAACCTCCTTTTAAAAATACTTCTCCTCCAATAATCAAAACTTCTCTGCCTACTAAGGGAACTAATGTGGAATATTGTGTTAATATATTCAAAGCTCTTGCTTCTGGAGGAGAAACTTCCTCATGTAGGATGAAGAAGATAAGGAGGAAGGAAAATAAAAGGAAGACCAATCTCACGATGGAAAAGAAATATCCAAGAACATAGTTAACCATTTTTGGGATGTTTCTCACAACTTGTTAGAAGAATATGAAGGTGATCATGTTGAGGAAATTCATCTATCTCAAAATTCCTACAATACCAATACTAGGAGTAAAGGCTTACCCACTGTTAGCGTCGGAAGTCACTCCTGGATTGCTTGCAGGAGCAGAGCCCGACACCCATCAGTTTAATGTCACAATTTGTTTATAAAGGGTTGATCAAATGGAGATAAAGACTCGAGGAGATATCATTCTAACTCATGGTCTGGGTCTGGTATGTAAAGAACAAAGGAGGTCTGGAATCCTAACTTCAGCCAGTGGGTTGATTAAAGGTGAATAGGTGGAAGACTTGATAGGAAGGATGAACAAACGGCTTTGGGCAACAGGGTTACAGCAGTTTGCAGAAGAAAAACTCTGAATGCAAGATCCTCTTGGTTCAAGGTCTCAAGAAACTGAAAGGAGATTTGACTGGATCCGCCAATTCCAAGTCACTCAGCGCTGGGGAAAATCACAAGAACTGATTAGAGACGGTGTAACTATTACAGTGATCCAACATACATCATCCTATAACAGCTACAACTCGACTGGATCCTCCAATTCCGAGCTGCTCTAACACAGTGTAACAAAGATGTAAAATAAACTGGCATTCATAAGGCAAGAAGTCTCAAAAGTCTATACATAACCAGATTATCAGTGCTTTATTAAAACATTACAACTGGGATCTCATCTCAACCATCCATGATTACAAAATACAAAAACTGAGTCTATATACTCAGGAAACTCCGCCTCACAGAGGCGTGTATGACTACTCAAAGCCCATGTATCTCTTCAGTCAAATTCATACTGAAGTCTTCTTTTAAGGACCATCTTAACTAAGCATGGCTCTTGTAAGGAGAGTAGTTGAGCCATTAAGTGCTAAGCTAGCGTGCGCAGGCTTCTCTGTTGAGCTGGGGACTTCGGCATGGCGCTTTTGAGAGAATCGATGCACAAGACTTCCTCAAGCAAATGGTTCACCAAACCCTCCATCCCCTGAAATTAATGAGTGAGGCGAGGTTTCAACCACCCTCTCTCTTCTTCATTCACTCTGAGCAGGTATTAGGGTTGAGATCGAGTTGAATTGGCACCTGGAGAACATAGTGATCCCTCTTGCGGCTGAATCTGGTGCTTCGTCCCCTTGCGCAGTTCTTTCTATCACCCCCAAGTGACCACGGGTTGTGACCCTTTACCTATCTTCAAAGGCACTTTCGGCATTTCACGTCTCGCGGCTGGGAGGAGGCTAGTCCTCGATCTTCAAAGTTGCGAGGGGCGAGGAGGCGAGTAGCCTAATCGCACACCACGTGCTCCTCAGAGATCAGAAGGCTTTTACTTCTTCCAGCGATGTCGGGGGCCCAAGCCTGAGATTCCCTCGGCACCTCACACCTTGGAAAACAACAGAGCTACTTTTTGCAAGTTGGAGTCGCGATGGGCGAAGCACCGAGATGGCTCTACTCGCGCCAAGTGTCTGCTTCAGATGGACGATTGAGATCATCTCAGCAATACTGTGGGCCCGGGTCCTCGCGACCTCGCAACCTCGCCAGTTGAACCGTCGATTTTTCACCTTCCTACTTCGCGAGTCCCCAAGATGTGAGAATTCAATGTACTGCTGACTTTATCTCCAGCCGATGCGTGTCCACTTGTCGACCACATGGTCCACCTTATGCTCTGCCACACGTTCACACGAACCTTGGCACCTCGCAACTCGCAAATCCTAATGTCAATACCTTGGGACTTCTCACAGCGAGATCCCGAGGGCTTCTGCCACCTGTATTCCACTTCGTCGCTTTATTATGGTCACCTGGCCTCCAACGGTCGAAATCTCACAACCTCGCAAACTCGTGACCCTCGCGGCCAATTCCTTGGGTATTTTCTTACGAGACTCCGATGCACGATCCCACGTGTGGATCCAACGGTTGTCCTCAATCCAGATCCAATGGTTATTCACCTTCTCGCTTCTCGTGCCCTCGTGACTTGGGATTCCAAATGTTTGGGCCTTTACCTTGCGAACTTTTGAGTTCACGAGATCCCTCAGTCTCTGACACGTGTCCTCTTCAATGGACGGTTCTGATCTTCTCGCCACTTCGCCACTCGTGAAGTCGAATGACTTATTCTTCCATCCTTCGATGCCCGAGTCCCCAATGTGGGTAATCTCGTGACAAGCGTTCGCTCCCGAACCAACAGTCCAGATCTGTTCTTCTGTCGATCCGACGACTGACCCCGTTCACCTATTTAACAACATCTGCGTTATTCTTGGCGTGACTCGGTTGACTGCAATTACCCACCGACCATCGATCTGTTTCGAAAAAATAGACCCCGGACACTGCCGACGACATTTTGCCTGCTCACTTGACCTACTACTTGGAAAAAACAGGGATTCTCCCGTGCTGCGCTTAAGCGTTTCGTGCAACTTTCAAACCCGAATGCTCTCGAACCCATGACAAGAAATATCGCTAACATTTGGCTCCATGGGGGATAGAGTCGTCCTTGTGATGCTCTAAGAACGCTTTCTGCAGCTTCAGTGCCTTGCTGTTGGGTTATGGGGTCAAGCTCAAACCTCCTGCTAAGAAATATATGCCGAAAAGTAAAAACAAAACAAACTAAAAGTTCATGCTTACAGGAGCTTATTTATGTACAGTCCTAAGCTAATAAAATATTTTTCATGGGCTAGGTGAAAGAAAACTTCCACCATAGCCATTCAAGCAGCTTCCTGGATAGAAGCTCCTTCCTTCTGTCGATGATCACCAGCATGTGCTGTAACCGTGACAGCAGGACAGTTACACTCTTCAACTCCTCCTTACAGGCTGGAGTTGAGATGGAATAGGGCGGCTCCAAGGCATAGGGGAAATGCCACTCCATGTACTTGCAGACAGGGTCATAGAATGGGTGGCAACTTCCAGAAAATGGGCGACAAACACCATCCTCTGCTACACAATTGTTCACCTGTGGCTGAATATCTTTGATAAGCACAAGTTGATGGTGGACAACTGACGTAGGCTCACTGCCCTCGAGCGGTGGCTGCTCGCTGACTGGCTCTGGACCGGAAATATTCTACTCCTCTGGTTCGGTCTCCCCTAGGTCCGATTCGTATTCATCATAAATAGGGACCATGGGGTGGTTTTGTTCTTCCTCGTACTGCTCAGCATCTCCTAAAAGACTGAGGTAGTTGATTTCCTCGTGACAAATTTCTTTAGCGAGCAGAGGATAAGGCTTTGCGACCTGCTCTTGGAAATCCAGCATATCGAGCTCAGACTCTAATTCATAACTGTCATAAATGGTCTGGCTTCCCTGACAAGCAAAAGGTGATGTCGGGCTCTGCTGCACCTCTTCCAGATAATCATCGAAGTCGGGGGGGAACAAATCTTCTCCAACTTGCAGAAATGGAAATATCCCCCGCTCCTCCGTTTCAACCCTGAATGTAAACACATCGTGGGAAATCTCATGAAGGAAAAGGGAGCAATCCTCTTCCACAACTACCTCTTCATTGCTTTGATCTGAGACAGCAAGCTCATCAGGGGTAGATTCCAACTCGTCTAATAAATCTTCAACAATCTCTTCAAAAGAGTTGCTCAGAGCGCCTGCCTCAAGGACTGGAAAATCCTCTGCACAGTCTTCATATTTCAACCCTTCTAATTGGGCAGAGAGATATTCCACCTACTCCATCAGCTTACTCAGGGTGCCATCCTCCTCCCTGGAAACTTCATCACTTTCATAACCTGCCTCGGATGCAGATGCATGGGGAGGAGAAAGGACTG
>SNQJ01S0116348.1:10172-22028 GCA_010110895.2 Picea sitchensis | reverse complement strand
AACTTATTTTAAAAATAATTATTTTTTCTAACCTATTAAAGAATTTGGTAGAATATCAAATCCTAATTATAAATATATTACAAGAAAAGTAATGTTATTGAAGAGATTTTGTCTAACCAATTAACACCAAATGTAATAGTAGTTAGAGATTTCTCAAAAATACTTTGTGGCAGTTTATGACACTTATCTTTGAGTGGACACTCTACCCATCCTTGGACAACATAAATCTCTCATAGTGGTGAAGAAAGTGAGTTTAAGAAACTTTTGAGGTTTGGAGTGGACACTCCACCCATCCTCAGGGACAGATGATTTTAGGGGCTAGATTTCGCTCATGGAATAATTTTCCATGGTTTTCCCAAAAAAGATTCGCTATTGTAAAAATGATTTGCCCATATTTTATAGGATATAATTATTTTATCTTAAAAATGACCAAAATGTTATACAAACTATATAAAATTCTTACAAATTTGAATATTTTTACAAAATATCCCCAAACATTTTAAAGTTAGCATAAGAAGGGTCATTATAAATAATATTTATTTTATTTTATTCTATTATGACGGTTGTGAAGACACCATTAGGGAAATAAAAGATTAGAAAAGATTAATTTAATTAATGGAGTGATGGGTGAGAATAAGTGATATCCCGTAAGATATGACCGAAGAGCATAAATTAGTGGGGGAAAATTAAATTGTTGAGTTTAATATTAAATTGTTGAACTATTTAAAGAAAGAAAGAAATTGACTTGGGAAAAGTTGATTAGGGTAGGATTAATTAGGTAAGATGTGATTTAGGACAAGGTAAAATTAAGTAAAANTAGTGGGGGAAAATTAAATTGTTGAGTTTAATATTAAATTGTTGAACTATTTAAAGAAAGAAAGAAATTGACTTGGGAAAAGTTGATTAGGGTAGGATTAATTAGGTAAGATGTGATTTAGGACAAGGTAAAATTAAGTAAAACAAAATTGTGAAATTGAATTAGAATGATTTAAGCTGTTATTTGATGGAAAAATAAAAGAGATAATTGTGATACAAAGGGAGAATTAGAGGAAGAGTTAAGGTTCTATTTGATGGAAAAATAAAATATAAGAAATATAAAAGAGAACAACATTAATAAAGATAGCTTGGTGGGAAAAGTTGTGAGAGAAAAAACTTTAAATTGAGGGCCATAAATCATGATAAGGGAGGAGTAAATTAAGCAAGCGGAGAATCATTGGTGACAAATGTGATGAATAGTAGGCTTCCAAGATTGGATGAGTTTGTATTCGTCTTCCATATTGAAATTATTTGGATGTTTTTCAATTTCAAGCGCTTTTCGTATGATACGAGATGGGTAGAAGGGGGAAGAGGCAATAATTTTGGTTTTTCAAAGCAGATGTGGTGCTTGGAGTTGTGAGAATGTTTGGTTAGTGCTGACTTAGAGATGTGGTTGTGGTGAGTGCCATCCATATGTTACTTTTGGAAGGCTTTGAAGGATCTTCATGTTTGGCCAATGTATGATTGGCCACATGAGAAGGGGATTTGGTAAACACCTTGGCCAAGCAAGGGGTCAGATTTTTCCTTGGATGACATGAACATTTGTTTAAGGTTATGTAGGGTTTGAAAAGAGTTTTGATAATATTTTTTGTCAGCAACTTAGAGATATGATCATTGATGCCTTGGATGTAGGGGAGGTAGACCAATGCAAGAGGAGAGGAGGAATAAGGGGGAAGGGTTTTTTTAGAATGAGGCCATAGGGAAGAGAAAAACTCTTTGTTGATTTGAGTGATAGAGTAGCCATTGGCTACAATGGATTTTGTAAGATGGTATTTCTCTTTATTAAGGGCCCGGGGATCCAAGATTCAAATGGCTCGAGTGATAAGGGTTTTTAGAATTGCGGATTTTTGGGTTGGGCGGTGGTGTGAATGGGTGTGAAGGTACTTCTTCTTCTTTGGACCCATCCATTCAAAAACGTCTCATTCCTCACCAACCCCTCACTCTCAAAATCTATGGAAAACCCAAGATTCATATAAAAAACATCCATCTTAGACCCATAGTGAGTGTTATAGGTGCCCCCACCTACGCCCTAACAAAATTTCTTGTTGATCAGCTAGGCGATTTCACCAGAAAGACCCCCTCCTTTATCAAATAACCCTTTGTATTTATTTAAAAAACCCAGAGTTTACACCTTGAGGAACATGACCTTATGGTATTCTTTGATGTGGTATCCTTATTCACCAAAATCCAGGTACCAAAAGTGTTGGATATTATTTCGAAACTAGTTGACCCTGAAACACTTAATCTCATCAAAATTTGCCTCACCTCAACCTTATTCACCTTTACAGGAACTTTCTATGAACAAACTAAAGTCACAAGCATGGGATCATCATTATCCCTAGTTGTTGCCAACATGTTTATGGAAGAAGAGGATAGGTACCTTCACGCCCATTCACACCACCACCCAACCCAAAAATCCGCAGTCTTAAAAACCATTATCACTTGAGCCATTCGAATCGTGGATACCCAGACCCTTAATAAAGAGAAATCCCACCTTACAAAATCCCTTCTAGCCAATGGCTACTATATCACTCAAATAAAAAAACCTTTCCACTCCGCCCTACGACCCCATTCTAAAAAAACCCCTCCCCCTTCTCCCTTCCTTCCTCTTGCACTAATCTCTCTCCCCTACATCAAAGACATCAATGATCATATCTCTAAGCTGTTGACAAAAAAGAATATCAAAACTCTTTTCAAACCCTACAGAACCCTTAAACAAATGTTTAGATCAGCCAAGGAAAAATCTAACCCCATGCTTGGCTAAGGAGTTTACCATATCCCTTACTCCTATGGAAAATCATACATTNCCTTTCCACTCTGCCCTACGACCCCATTCTAAAAAAACCCCTCCCCCTTCTCCCTTCCTTCCTCTTGCACTAATCTCTCTCCCCTACATCAAAGGCATCAATGATCATATCTCTAAGTTGTTGACAAAAAAGAATATCAAAACTCTTTTCAAACCCTACAGAACCCTTAAACAAATGTTTAGATCAGCCAAGGAAAAATCTAACCCCATGCTTGGCTAAGGAGTTTACCATATCCCTTACTCCTATGGAAAATCATACATTGGCCACACAGGAAGATCCCTCAAAGCCCTCCTAAAGGAACATATCGTTGACACTCACCACAAACACATCTCTAAGTCAACACTGGCTGAATAGTCTCACAACTCCAAGCACCATATCTTCTTTTTCAAAACCAAAATTCTTGATTTCCCCCCCTTCTACCCATCTCGTATCATACACGAAGCACTTGAAATTGAAAAACATCCAAATAATTTCAATCAAGAAGATGACTATAAACTCATCAATCTTGGAAACCTACTATTCATCACATTTGTCACCAATTATTCTCCGCTTGTTTAATTTACCCCTCCCTTATCATGATTTATGGCCCTCGATTTATAATCTTCAACCCTTTAATGAAACCCCCCCTTCTTCCCCACCCCTTTTTCAGTTTTTTTTATCTCACAACTTCTCCCACATCTATATTTATTAATGTTGTCTCTTTTATCTCTCTTATCTTTTATTTTTCCGTCAAATAACACCTTAACTCTTCCTATAATTCTCCCTATGTATCACAATGATCTCTTTACTTTTTCTTTCGAACAATGTTTCAACTCTTTCTCTAATTGCATCTGTATCACAATTATCATGTACCCCACTTGCTTTTTAACCTTTCTCATTCTAAATCTCTTAAATCATTCTAGTTCAATTTCCCATTTTATTTTACTTAATTTTATCTTGTCCTAAGTCACATCCTAGAAGATTAATCCTACGCTTATCTACTATTTCCCAAGTCAATTTATTTATTTCTTTACCTAATTCACCAATTTATTACTCAACTCAAAAAGTTAATTTCCCCCCAGTAAATTCTGCTCCTTTTCTTTTATTATTTTTCAATGGTCATATCTTACCTAGTATATCAATTATTCTCACTTCATCAATGCATTAATTAAATTACTCTTTTCTAATATTTTATTTCCCTAATGATTTCTTCACAATGGTCATTGAATAAAATAAAAAATTATTGTTTATCTCAAATGACTTTCTCTTTTCATCTTATAAATCATCGACCCCAACACTCTCTTCACCACTATGAGAGATTTATGTTGTCCCTGAGGATGGGTGGAGTTTCCACTCGAAACGTTGGACGTTTCATAAACTCCCACAAAGTGTTTTCCAGAAATCTCTAACTACTATTATGGATAATTGTGAAAACCTTCACACACTAACAAAAGTAATGTCAAGTTTTGTATACACCATAGCATACACGAGTCTTCCAATTGCATTCAAGTATGGAAGTTTGTTCATTTATTGAAACTTCAGTTGCATCTTCAAATTCGTTTCCTTATACAACCTCACTCTAATTTCATGGAGTTGCAATCAACTTGGATTTACTGATCCCAAATATTTGATCTAGATTATTTAGATAATGAAGTGAAGGAAAAAATATAAACGAAAAATCACAAAGATATTACAGAGAGAACATTAATCCATTGAAACACAAGTTCTATTAATGAATGAAATGGAAAAACACTGTCAAAATGCAAAGCGATACAAGCTATCTAGAATGGTCACTAGATTATCTTTGAAAAGAGATGTGCTACCTATGATCATTCACAAGAAGACAATATGAGAGGCCAAAAATTGCTTTTAACAAAATGTATGATGCACTAAGATGTAAAAAACCTAAAGATCCAAAACCCTAACCCTAGGGAATGTGGCAAAAGGAATGCAATCCATGATGAGGATAGCTAATATGCCACTTCCCATGGCCACACAATTTGCATATAAAGTCCATTTAGGGTGTTTCTTGGACCATTACAAATCTTAATCCATGCTCTATGTGTTTGGCATGCCATGTAATAAAAACATTACTGGCCTACGTCAACTACCGAAAATGCAAAGGAAATGCTTGAAAAACATGCCAAAATTTAGGGACATGAAAAAATATAGTAGAATTACCAAGATGTGGAACCATTTTGAGTCAGTGGAACAAGTTGGTGGCCACCAATATCCACCTAGATTAGTCATCCCCATTATCCTGAATTGATGGTTCCCATAAAATCAAGTTCCTCCATTTAATAAGGATAATTTTACTAAATTTGACTCATAGTGAGCCACTTTCCTTGGTCGAGAAGTCTTTCTTTGACAACTTGAAAGAGTTAGATGATTTGTTGGTAGGTTCCCTTTATATTGGTGTCCATAATTTGATCAATTGTTGCTTGCTCAATGTAGTCAGGATTGAGCCTTGTATGGGCTAAGTGCTCGACCACCTCTTAGGTTTCCAAGAGAGGTGGAAATTATGGTCAATGCAGGTCCACATTAAATATAGGGTGCAATCCAAGGCAATGGAGAATACTTCATTCAAATTCATTCTCATCCATATCCTTGGTGATGGTGTAAGACTCATATCACAGTGGGAAGAGATTCTGATGGGGTCCTATGAGTTTTTCTTTATGCAAATGAAACCATACTTTATCTATGACTTGAAACCTATATGGAACCTGATGCTAATCATGGTGCTTCTTGTACTTGGAACCAACAATTTGCAAAATATAATGAACTTGTTGTTGGATGCGATAGATCTATTCAAAAAAAAAATCTTCTCTATTATCCTTAGTATGATCATGGGAGGATTATTCCTATGTAGATTCAATGGGTAGATATAAGTCAATTGGGGACAATGGATGGAACCCCAAGCTCACTTGAACAGGGTTGTGGTCAATAGAGATGTGAAGGGTTTTGTTGTATCTATTTTGAACATAAGGAAGTATCTCATCCCATGCACATGGATGTTTAAAGTTGTACATTCTCTCCTTACCCCATGTGTGTGGATTTTTGAATTTGTAAATTCTCTCCTTATTGTTGGAACCCAAAGTTTTGGGTAAAGATCACACGTGTGCACAAACGAAGTTGTGCATGCCTATTCAGTTTTTTCATGCATTGAAGTAGTTACACGATGGGTGACAAGAGGCACACATGCCAGATCATGTTTTTGTAATGCGTGCCAGTTCAATTTCTGCCAATGCACGTCGGTCCGAGGTTTTTGATGCATGCTGAAAACTAAGAAGACACTGCATGCATGCCAGAACCAAGAAAATAATATTCGAGAGATCTTCCCAAATGATTAATTTAGGTAGCACAAGAGATCATGGAGAATTAAGGAGATGATATGGAAAGGTAGTTAAGATTTTCACAATTCCAGGAGGCTATGTGGAATGCATGGTAGTGACAACAACGTGTGGGACTAGCAGTCAAAGGAGTGAGTGGGGTAGAATTGAAGGTGACAGAGCACCAGAGCCGAGAAGTATATTAAAGGGAGAAATGGTGAAAAAAATAAGGTTGTTGTAGTTATTTTTTTTGTTAGTCAATGTCCTTAAGCTCACTCAGAGCCTATGTTTTTGTAATGTCTCTGGTTGAGAGCCTTAGTTTGATATATATATAGAGTCTAAATAAAGTAGATGGCACTATGGAATGTAATACTAGGAGAATGTGTAAGAGAGGAGGGATTTGTTGTTGTCAATGAGGAGTTTATTAATGTATGTCTATGAATGATTGAATGAAAATAATAAGGTTGCAATGATTCTGGTCTTATGATGTGTTGAATATTGTTAATTGAATGTATGTGATGTTGTTATATATTGTTAGTTGTTAATTAGTTTACAAGGAATTATATGAATACCAACATGGATGGATTATTGTGTAATTAGTCCTTCATCACCGAAATAAGATTAGATGGTTTCTATGATTCTCATGTCATATCGGGTGAGAAATTCATCAGTTTTTGAGTAAGGATTGATATTTCGACACCTTGTTTTTTTTTTTGGTCAACTCTGGATGAACCCTAGGTATTCAACCACTCAGTGTTAAGAAGGATGCGTGCAAGGGTAGAATGACCCAACAAATGGTTTCGTTGTTGGGACTTGAAGGTTTTGTATTGAATTATGAAGGAAACGAATGAGGTGGAATCCATATTGGGAAGAAATCCAATGTTGGTTGACTACAAAGGAATATGATTTTGCTTTGTGGGAAACCCAAGGTTTGAATACCAATGTGAAGCGATGGAAGGAAAGGTATATCTACACTGGTATGCATGGAATTCTCTTTATTGAATTTCCATGCATGTTGTATGAATGGTTAAAGAGGTAGACTGCTACTAATACTTCTTTGAGGCCGCAAGGACCATTGATTTGGGATCAATTCATAGTTGATAGGTTGAAGATCTTAGATAACAAGTGGATTCGAGCCATTGATTTCTGGTTTTCTCAGGTGAAGGAAGGGTATGTAATTGAGCTTGTTGTCGAGTACACTAATTCTTTTAGTAAGGTTGAGAGAAATTTCACAGAAGGTCCTACAAAAATTTTTCTAGAATAAATCCCACTCTAGATAAAGATGTTGTTTGTAGATAAGGGATGATGTACATGGAGTCCAAAAGGATTGATGAGTAGACTCCCCTACCACTGGGGGGGATGAAATATGGGGGAAAAGTGAGAGAGGAGATGGATCCACTGAGAATGATCCATAATTTTTTAAAATGAGGTGAGGAGTAGGATGGACCCAGAAGAGAAGAAGAGAGAGAGAGATCCAAAAGAAACATAAGAAGAGTTGAGACAAGGAGGAGAGAAGAACAAAGAAGTGGAAGGAATATAGAAAGGGGTATGCAATGAGGGGCCAGTCCCAAAATGAATAGGAAAGAGAATGCACCAAGAGGAAGTGTGAGAGAATGTGTTATGCCAAAGAGGAGCACATATGAGGGTAGGCTGACGAAGAGGCACAACATCAAGAGTAGGGTATCTAGTGGATATACCATTAGTGTGGTAGTAGGGGCCTATAATACAAAGTATGAACCCCTTGGCTATTGAAGAGTTCCAAAAATTTGGAGGAAGATGAGGGTTAGAGTAGAGATGCATAGGTAGGAGAGGAAGATAGAAGGACCCCCAAGAGGAGGTGGAGAAGAGTTATCAATAGTGGATGGTCTTGCGTGGTTGCAGGTAGGAAATGATCTGGGTTCCCTCATAAGAAATGTTAGGATAATATGGAGTTACCCCCTCTTTAAACCACCCCCTTTGCACATTTGAAGCCAAGAATAAAGAAAAACAGATAGTGAGGTGATTATAGTAGAAGAAAGAATAGGAAAATAAATAAGAGAAGCAATGAGTGTAGAAGAAAATGAAGTAAGTGATACTTCACTAGGAAGAGTATCAATACCATGATCCCCGACACCCAAAAATCAGTTCGGTCGACATAGTTTGAGATTGAGGATGGAAAATCAGGATAGTACCATAAGGTTACCTATGTTCCATGGGATGGATAGATATGATGGAGAGTAGCATTGGTTCACATGTGAAGCAATATGGTCAATGAAGTACAAGGCCACTGCACTAGTGAGACATACAAGGTCCTTGACAGAGATTAAGAGAGATATTCTTAAGGAATTCCAAAATCCTAAGTAGGAATCTCAATGCATTACAGAGATTAAGGAGATCAAACATAAATCGAGAGAAATCACGTGGGATTATGACCAATGGTTGAATATTTTTCTAGATAGGATGATGTTTTAGATCCAAAACATGCAACATAGATTGTAGGGATGCTTCCCCATATTCGAGTCCTTATTTTCCAGTAGAAGGTGAATACTCAGGAAGAAGCGATGGATATTGTGATGCAGTTGGAGGCTACACTAGGAAGTGGAGAGACATCAACTGATTTGGTGCATGTACAATCTTAACTATCCAACCTCACAATGCAGTACAAGATATGGAAAAGGAAAAGGTCACGTGTGAGCATGCATGGTGCACAACGTGCAAGTCAGAGGGGCATCGTAGAGATGAATGTACGACAATTGGAAACTATATGTAAACAGATGCACCAAGTCCATTTCTGGTTGGACCTCAGATGTAGGGGTGAAAAATTTGTAGGAAGTGGGGCCATATACCACCCTGCTACCCAACACTGGAGAAATATCAAAAGATGCATCATAATCTATTCTGTGAATTTTGCAAGTCCATGGGACACGATGTGAACAAATTCTAGTCATTCCAGCTGATGTAAGGCCATGCCAATGAAGTATTTTAGGTTTAAGAGGAATATAATGATGATATTGTGAGTGGTGGATATCAAGGAGGTCCCAGAAGTAGATATGGATGAAGTTGCAGATGAGAATAAGGAAGAGGAGGAGGAGGTAGACCCCCCATTTTTTCTAACTATGGTGAGATAGGCCATGTGTTAATATTTTGTACCAAACCAAGTTCTCTTTGTGCATACTACTACAACATCGATCATGTTACAAAGGATTTTCCTGACTTGCTAAAGAAGTGAGAAGAGAAGAAGACACATTGAAACATGGTGACTACAGAGCCACGTGGGAATTAAAAAAAGGATGATGAATTTGATGTATGGTTTATAACCCAAGGCAGAGAAAAGATGGGAATGAAATTTGAGCATGGTGATATTTTAGGTCAAAGGATGGAGGGGAAGATAAGAAAGGTGATGCAGCCCCCTCCTAATTTTTATGCTACTTAGGAGAAGAAATTTATGCATGATGCATAAAGGGCTATAGATGAAGAAAGAGTACGAGAAGAGTTACAATGTGTGAAACAAAGGTCTCTTGAAGAGGCCCAAATCTATGAGAAATTACAAAGAGTGACACATAGGTTGCTAGAAGAGGCTTGCACCCATGAAGAATTGTAGCACACCACGTAGAGGTCTTTGTAGGAAGCTTGTGTGCACGAGGAAATACAACACATGACACATATGTTTATGGAAGAAGCACATAGATAAGAGGAGTTGCAACACACCAAGAAGAGAGAAATGGAGGAACATATACATGAAGATCTGAAGTGCATGACGTGAGGAGAAGCATTGTGCGACTTGGGTTGAGAAACAGAAGATGAGGACCAAGTAAGTAACTTCTTACATTATTGTTTAAGATTGTTAAGCAATCATGATGCTGTGTGAAATTTGACACAAATGTTAGCAAACTGCATGGGGGAAGAAGGGACAGATAGATCTATATTATTGCCCCTACTAGAAAGGGATCCGTGCCAGCTCAGTAAGTAGAAGTGCACCGGAAGATATTTAAAGATGACAGTTGAAATTGATAATTATGAAATGGATGGGGCCATGCTAGATATGGGTCCCGACATGAAAATCCTACTAAATAATTCATCGAAATTGATGGGTAAACCAATTTTAGTTTCATCACCCATTCAAGTGTGGTTGGAAAATAAATACAAAATATATCCTATAGGCTAATTGGAGAAAGCTAAAGTGAACATAGAGGGGGTAAAGACAAAGGATGATTTTGAAATGATAGAGATCATGAATGATTTTGATCCATACCCTACCCTACTTGGCATTGATCAAGCCTTCGAAAACAATGTTTTGTGGAATCTGATAAGTGATATATGTCATTTAATATCGAAACCCTATGCGTGATCACATATTTGGATCCTAATGAATGAGATAGATACAATGAGTTAGTAGATGAATATGCACAAAGATTTGTTATAGAAAGAATCTACAAGATCACAAGGCATAGGGAAGATTATGTCAATCCCATAACAGATGGAGAAATGAGTTGGAGGAGTGTGAAGACATATGATACTGATTCAGATGACCCCATGGAGAGGTGGAATAATAATATGTGTGAGGTCTCTACCCGAAGATGTGAAAGGATAACTAAGTCAATACTTTGGATAGGCTTAGAGCTATGTGATGCCCCATGATTTGATGGGACAAGGATGGTAGAATAATTCTTAGTACAAATGGAGAATACCATTAAACCATAAGATCATAAGATTTAGGCCATGGATGTTGTGGTACGAGGGACACCTGCGTGTTGGTGGGAAACACATTGCATGACCATACATGACTGGGCGTAGGTGGATGAGTTGATAAAAGTTAGATTGCATCCAATATCTAACTTTGAGTTGACCAATATGTATAAGGAAATTGAAGATCCTTAGGAGAACATTTACAACTACGAAAGGCACTGAAATACCAAGAATATTCCTCACAACCAATGGGTCCATCGATTTGTTCATACCATGGATATGGTTATGAGGAGTTGGTATATTTAGGATGAGCTTAGGAGGAAAACGATAGATTAATTTAATGTAAGTGAACAAATTTTCTCAAAATTCCACTTCACAGGAGAACATATGACTCAAAGGGAGGCACTCCTCCAGATCAAGAAATTTATATTTCATTGTCAATTAAAGGATGCCACACCCAAGCTAGTATGTTATTATCATTATCTAGTGGTAAAATTGAGAGAGGCCGTCCATTGTTGGAAGGTAAAAGTTATGGATATTGATGACAAGGAACCCATAGGAATATAGATCAAATAATCTGAGGGTGAACATGCACTAAAGGGATCAGTGATAGAGATGGCCACGCTAGACTAAGGTTGCATTATTAATACAAAGAAACATAATATCAACACTGAGGATGCACCCAAAATAGCTATCATTGGAGACTATTATGACAAAGTGACTGTCACTCAAGTCATCGATCTACTCAAAGAGTACAAGGACTTATTCCCAAAAGTTTTCTTATAAACGAAGGGAATCATAAGATCCCTGGGGGCTATGAAAATTCATCTCAATCCAAACACCAAGTTGGTCAAAAGGAGGCCATATCAATTAAATCCCAAATAATATAAGGAAAATGTATGCTAGGAGTTGGATTGGATTTTGTATGTTGGAATCATTGTTCTTGTAGAGGAGTCATATTGGATTAGTCCCATGGTGGTGCAAGCAAATAAAACAAGTGACATTTGAATTTGTGTAGACCTTCAGAGCCTTGTTGCAGC